>CM060921.1:525228251-525468251 GCA_030737875.1 Allium sativum | reverse complement strand
TTCGATTCTCACTTCTTTTGGATTGTCTTCCCCCTCTTTTTCTTCCTCTATCTCTTCCTTGTCATCAGATTTCTTTGGATCTTCTTTTTCTTTAGGTTCGATTCTTGCTTCTTTTGGGTCGCTATCCCCCTCTTTTTCTTCCACATTCTCCTCCTTATCACCATATTTATTTGAATCTTCTTTTTTCTATAGAATCTTCTAGTGAAAAAGTTGGAGATGGTGGTGGTGGCGGAGTCCATGGTCGAATACTCGTAAAATTTCAGTGAGAGACCGTATTACTGCACTCATTGTTTTCTCAACTGTTACGAGACGAGACGCTACTGTAAGTTCCATATTCGCAATATGATTGCCTAGGCAACTTGATTTTGATACAATATTTGCTGATTATTAATGAGGACTTGACGAAATGATTCGTTTGGAAGAATTTGTCCAGCGGAGAAGTCATACTTAAACTGTTTGATATTGAAAAGCTTGTTGGGAGGAAGGTTCCAGCTTATCCTAAATATGCTCTTACGGCGGAACTTGTTTACCTTGACGTTTATCTCCCCATTCGTTGAGAGTGCAAAATGTTGGTGGTTCTTGAGCGAGATGCATCAAGGAGAAGAATTATTTAACCGCTTCCTTAACCGAAATCTCTTTAAACATTGATAAATAAGTCGGAACTTCTTTTGCCTTTAATAATCTCATAATAAACGGAGCATAGATAATTAATTGTCGATACCTACTCCAAAATTCTTTAAGTTCATCAAAGATAATTGAGCCCAATTAACTTGAATACCAGCAAATATAGCATATAAGGCTCTATGCTCTAAATCAAGTATTTTTTTAGACTTCCAAGCCAAGGAAACACTGTATTTACAAGAACTCGGCCAAGATATCTTGCACTTGGTCTTAAATACTTAGTAGAAAATTGAGGCATATCATCTTCCCAAATTTAATGAGTAATGTTATCCCGTGGCTAAAACTCATATCGGGAATATCTTTGATATTTGTCCCGGTGTTAGAACATTGCAATATATCTTCTATGTCCTTGGCCGTGAATCTAACCGTAACCCTACAACACTTGACCAAACCCAATCTTTTCCTATTTGAGGATTCCAAAAACCTGTACTATCAGAGTTGGCATAGGATAGAAATATGGATAGTTGGTCAATGTGTAATTGATTAGAAGAGAATGAGACCAGTGATACAAGACCAACATCCTGGCACAAGCTATGTAATTCATATAAAGGAAAATCAATGAGATTGTAGAATGGACCAGTATGTAGGATTTTCTTATGGATCAATCCATATTTTCTATTGCCAAGGGTGCTTTGTTCATCCACCTGTCAATTCATGATTGCGAAACTAGTCGGGGTGTTTCTTCAGTAGTTTGTAGAGGATTTGATGATTCTCCATCTTCCCTCTTTTGTTTTGCTGAAGATTTTTTTTAGGAGCCATGATTTGGATTGGATTGGGATTTTAGGGTTACAGAATTTTCGATTTGATCGGTGAAATGGAAGAGTGTGGAATAGAAGGTTGCGGTTCTCTTTATATAAAAAAATTGAAGTTTTATAAATCAGACCTTTAGTTTTAAAAACAGACATCTAATTTAGGATAAGAATCAACCTGGGGAAGTTTTCACATGTCTAGGAATAGTTTCAGACATCTTTTTCATATGATATTTAAACCCGTGTATATTTTCCGACATCTGGTAATTTTTACAGATGTCTGATTTTAGTTTTTCTATTTTTTATTTTAACTGTGTCAATTTCCAGACTTCTCATTTATTAATTCAAATGTCTGCTTTTTATTTTTTTTCAAACGTCCCCTTTATTTGCATAATGTTTACATAATTGCATCACGATCCCTCACCAATTAATAATTACTTGCATGATTGTTTATCAGGTTAAAGGAGGCAGCAGGCATGAGAGTCCATCTCAAGTGGTACAAATGAGTTAAATTATTGTTGCCATAACAATTGAATTTATTTTGATTTAGTATATAATATAAATGATTTTGACTAATTGTAGAGTAAGTATGACCAACCGAATGCTAGATGTAATTTGTTGGATTGGACTGGGATGGACGAAATATAGTTGAACGAAGAGTTTTTTCAACCGACCGAAAAAAGCTTTTATACAATATTCCTCTTGGACCAAATGCCATGAAAATTTTGATAGAATTCCCAAATAAATTGGATGCTTATTTATGGAGTTATACTCCTAGGATGATCTCACATGTTGGAGAAGCTAAGGATGAGATATTAGCATGGCCATCTGACAGAGTTGTCCACCACACAACGATAGTCTCTGAAAATGGTGACAATGCGGTACACATAATTCTTTATGCACTCATTAGCTCTATGATTTAATATAAAAATATAATATATTTTTTCTAGAGTGAAACTAGTAGTACAAATAAGAAATGTCAGTTGTATGATTGATTTGGAAGCAAAGAATTGGTTGCCGAATGGTGGTTGTACTCCACTGATCCAAATCGGCTCGTGGATAATATTTCACTTGGACAGTCTGTTGTGCCTGTTTTGATTGATGCGCCAAAAAAATAGATGCATTCTTATGGAGACCACCATTAGGTATGACATATGTTGGAGAAGCTATTGGTTGCAAAATAGATTGACCGCAAAAAAATGTTGTTGTTGAGGATATTAATGCTACGACATCTACTCATACACCAAATATTGTGTCACATTCAGCAGTAATGTATAGTTTATGTATTTAATCTATAAAAACATGCATTTACCTTGATATTGTTTTATTATTAGAATCATTTCTATTTTTTAGAAAACATATTTAAATAGTTTCATATATTGCATGACAAAGCAATAGTTTCAAGTCAAACATTAAATGCAAGTTGATTAGTGTTCATGGAGCGAAAGAAGTTGTTGCTGAAGGACACGTGTCTTCGACTTACCCAAATGCGATGGTCCATTTTGTTCGTTCGGGAGAAGGTGACGTTAAAGTTTGGGTTTATATTATTAAAGTTACAAATGCCCTTTATGGAGACCTACATCTGAGTTTGAGTTTATTGAAGATGCAATTGGTTCTACTATAGTTTGTGTAAAGACCCGGAAATTAGAACACTTAATCTCCAAATATCGTGATTATTTGGAATATTGTTAAATGTTATAAATATGATTTTATAACCTTGTTAAACATATTTTAATTAATAATTAATGATCCTAAACTCATTTCAGGAAACTGCTTTCAAAAATATATTTTTTGGAAAAATGTCGAAAATATGACCGAAAACCGTTTTATCGATATATAGCTATTTTCTCAATAAAAGTTGTTGAAGATTAAAATGAATTTCTAATTAATCATGAAAGTGATTAACAAATAAAAATATTTTTCATATTCATGTCTAACTATATTGATGATGTCATCTTTTAAAAAAAAATGAGCATTTAAGGAAAGTTTTTGTATTTTGGGTATTTAAATATTCAAATAAGTGCTTTATAATTTGAATATGCTTGTTTTAATTGTTTAAACAAGTTAATGGATTTATTTCCAGGTTTTGTTTACTTGAATAAATCATTTGATAAAGAACTAATAGTATGATCGAGATTCAAATTCCAAATTCACATCCTATCGTTGAATAGAAGTTGTTTCATATCGTTGCAACATTGTTTGATATATGTGTATGTATTCACATACATGCATATATATACACACACACACACACACATATATATATATATATATATGTATGTATGTATGTATATATATATGTATGTATATATATATATGTAAGCATAATTAGTCACATCAAGAGTTTAGAAAATATCCTAAGTGTATGTATATAAGCTTCTTATATGTATACAAATGAATGCTTACTTGAAAAAGCAAACTTACCATCTCTTACACACCTTTCACTTCCCTTACACACCATCCCATCTATCATAATTACTATTAGGGTTTTAAGGGCATTTTGGTCTTTTCCCATTCACCTTCCTTTTCCTATATAGGGAGGGGTACACCTCCTTCTTTCTTACACAAAATTCCTAAGAAAAATTGAAGCTTTTAATGGCTTATCTTCATCTTCTTCCTCTTCCTTACTAACTTTCTCAAACTATATTCAAACCAACTCTAAATCAACTCAAACTTTGAGTGTAGCCTTCTTATACCATTACAAGACCTTCTAGCAAGTTAGAAGTTGAAAAATCCAAGCCTCTCTCAATTTTCATCTTTGTTCGTGAGCTATACAAGGAAGGAAGCAAGGAAAAGCATTAAAAGAAAGGAGGTTGCTAGCTTGGATCTTTATTCTTATTCTTGGATCTTTATTCTTATTTTTGGATCTTGGATTTGCTAAGGATTAAGGTGAGTTTACTCACTATTTAGGACAGCGAACATAAATCTTTTGCATGTTTTTAACTATGCTTAAAGTTGCTTGAATGTTGGTAACTTATGTTAAAAATGTTAACTTGATTCTTACTTTAAAAGTAAGCGGCATATGTGATCCATGTTAATGGATTGGAATGGACTTGAATGGACTTGGATTTGGACTTGAATTGACTTGCATAACAAGCGGAATGGAATGGAAACAAAGCACATAAGGATTAGTAGGGAATTGACATATTGCGGACCTGAACTTGAAAGTGCACTTATAGCGATAGTCGCTATAGATGCAGTTTGAATTGTTTTGTTTACAACACCTTGTATGGAACTTTGCAATGACATCTTTAGTGATTTCTTATCATTTTGAATCTTATATTACTTGTATGTTTACTACCTTGAAGTCGTTGAATAGTAAAATGCTAAGAAACCCCTTGAAAATGACCAAAACTTCACTAGTGCAAAACTACCCGTTTAACCTTAATTTTTGGATTTCTAAGTATTGTAAGTGTTCTTTAAATTTATGTAAATGGCCTTATCTTCTAAAATATCTTCTTTCTAAATATCTTCTTTCAAAATATCTTCTTTTCAAAATATCTTCTTCTAAAATATCTTCTTTCTAAATATCTTCTTTCTAAATATCTTCTTTCAAAATATCTTCTTTTCAAAATATCTTCTAAAATATCTTCTTTCTAAATATCTTCTTATAAAATATCTTTCCAAATAAAACAAAGGTTAGAAAGGGTTATGAATTGCTAAACGTTGTCATGATTAAGTCGCTATATTAAATGGTAATTGATAATGTTTAACACTAATAAGCCAACGAAGTAGGCTTATCTATTTGTGAGAGTTAAGATTGATGTTGAGTAGGGACGGAGAATTAGAGCTCTAACCTATCGGCTTCCCTCTTGGCCGAGGGATTGATAGGTTGGGAATGTTGGAAACGTGTTAACCATGTTAATTATTTACTTTTTTTATTGAATATCATGGATATTGTGCTTAATTCTAATAAGCCGGCGAGTAGGCTTATCTATCTGTGAGTGTTAAGAATGGGGTGTCTAGGCAAGGGGTGATATGCAACAAGTGCTCTAACTTACCTAGCCTCACTCTTGACCGAGGGATAGTTAAGTTGATAATGTCGGAAACGAATTAAGTGCACGAACCATGGTTTCTATAAGCTATTGTTTTGACTAGATAGTCGATTAGTCGACTATCGAACTATACTATTATAACTTAAGAAGTATCGGGAAAGCTTCACGATTCTATACCAATGAGAACCCCCGGGGAGGAGTGTTGGTATGAAACGTCTCTAGCATTCACTTACTTTTGAAAGAACCGGAATTGAGTTAACCGAAAATTCATCAATTAGTTTGAAGAGTCCTGGATCGATAAGTGTTTTACTCATCGAATACCACTTCAAAACTAGAATACGAGTTCTACGTTTTAGAAGCGGTTAAAGAAGAAAAGTGAATCTACATGAAGATTGGGAAACTTCTCGTGATGCTCGGATCAAAGTAGTGAACCGTGATCTGTTCGAGAAGTAGGAATCCAATTTGGGATTCGTGTTATGTTCGAGTGATGAAGACTCGTGTGAAAGGTGTCGAACGGAACCTCGACATCGGATATGGCTAAAAACAGAGTAGGAGCACAATCTGAGGTTTTACTAACCTATGGCAGGATATATTGACTCCATATCAAGTGTATGCATATATCGAATCGTGTAGGAGCTCCTCGAAGTTGCGCGTGGGAGTTGGATATATTTGGTTCCACGTGGTGCACTTCGGTGTTTCGTGCGTGGGCCAGTTGTGTTTACCTTATGGTATATTTTATCTAGAGATATGCGATGCTCGGAGGTACTTTCTGACCCTTGTGCATGGAGTTTGGATCTGTATTGAGAGATCTCTAATGGAAAATCCAATATACGAACGTACCTTAGCGGTTTTCTTTGTACGCTTAATAGTTGTCGAATGTAACCAATGTAACCATTCCATCTATGTGATTTATTTATATTCTACACCCTAGACTTTATCTATAATACAAATATAGTAAACTTAATAAATGGTTGGTTTCTTTTGAGGGGAAAACCGGAGCGGCTATCTGCACTTTCCCCTTAATATTGTTACATGCAATCTTGAGTTTTCTCATACCAGACTGATGTCTGACGCTTGGTTTTTGTTTTCCCTAAAATCCTCACATACTCCTTCGAGTAGGCTGAGTATGGCAGGTTTTACTTTGGATGCTTGAAAGTTCGGAAGACGAGCTGGAGGCTTCCATTATCTATCAACCTATTTCTATTTCAGTTGTACTGTATTAGTTATGTACATATCAGCATTGTGAGGACAGGCAGTTATAACTGTCCATGCTGATTATGGTACTTAGGTTATTATAACTCTGAAATTCCTTTATTCAGAGTAACCCTTTCTACTATGTTGATATTATATATTTCCGTTCCGCTGTGAGATTATGATGTTCTGTTCTTTCTTCCTTGTTCTATTTTTTATTTATTTTACCCAACAATTTGACTTTCCGGCACTTGGATGTTTGGCACACAAATACCGTGGATGTATTAGTGTCGACTTTCGAGGTTTGAAAAGTCGGGTCGTTACATTTGGTATTAGAGCACAAGGTTGAGCGAACACCTTGGCTTTGGTTGGGTATGGCTCATTAGAGATGGAGTAAGTGTCACCCTAGAATGATTCGAGTGTATTATACATATGAGAGCGTATTTGTATTTTGAAAACTACACTTTGAAAATATTCCTTAGGAATGTCTATTTCTTGCAACCCTTTCTTGAATAAGGTCTTCTTGGTAGTAAACCTTTCTTTGTATCGTTTCATTGAAATAATTATGTCTTCAAGTATTCTAAAAATGTTTGCTATAATTCAGGTAGTAAACTATGAGTACTCGTACTGCAAGTACTAGAGAAGGCAGAGGTAGAGGTGGTCGAGCTAGTATTGTCCCTAATGGTGAGAATCGTGCACCAAGGAATGCAGCTGCTATGGAGGATCCAATAATAGGTGTTGTAGAGGAGGTCGTGCAAGTCAGGCCTCATAAGGGATTTGCTTCACTGTGTCGTGACTATGAAAGTCTTGGGGGAAAGAGGTTTAGTGGCTCGGAAACCATCATAGAAGTTCAGACATGGGTCAAGCTATGTGACCGTATATTTGTGGATATGGAGCTAGATGATACAGTGAAGCGTCGATTGGCATCACAACATTTAACTGATATGGTTATGGATTGGTGGAATCTAATTACTTTGGGTGTCCAAGAGGATGACTTTTCTTGGGCCCAATTCAAGGAGGAATTTGAAAAGAAATATGTTCCGGAAGCTGGGAAGACCTTATTATACAAGAGTTTCATGGACTTGAAGCAGGGGACTATGACGGTAGCAGAGTATGAGAAGCGATTCACTACATTGTCTTTGTTCGGACCAGGTCTAATTGATACGCCACTGATGAATAATGATAGGTTCATTACAGGATTGCGTCCTGAGTTTCATCGAGATATGACAAACCACATCTTGGCACCCTATTTGGATTTGGTAAACATGGGATTAAGGTTTGAAGGTTCGATTCCGAAATCAGCTAATTCGGCACCGACAGGCGAGAATAAGAGGAAGTTTCAATCAAATAAAGATATATCTATGTTTACATGTCATAACTGCGGAAAGAAGGGCCATTTTGCTAAGAATTGTACGGAGTCTAAGAAGAAACAGGTGGAAAGGGCACCTGCGCATAAGGCACCAATGGCTAAGTATCTGAAGGTTGAATCACAGACAATCAAGACTCAGTTTGCTCCAAGGGATGGCTGCTACAACTGTCATAAGCCGGGTCATTTTGCTAGGGAGTGTCCACTTCTTTAGAAGGGGGAACAACCTCGAGCTTTTGCTTTAGCTTCAGCACCTTCCACTTCTGCAACAACAAAAGGGAAGCAAGTTATGGAAGGTATTCTATCTATTTTTGGCATTCCTATTCGTGTCTTATTTGATACCGGTGCTTCCCTCAATTTCATTTCTCGTACTCTTGTTGATAAACTGAAACTTGAGCCAGTAATGGCTTTAGAATCTATTTGTGTGCCGAACCCTATTGGAGGCTCGACAAATCTTTGTATGGGATGCTTAGGAGTCCTGGTTTCTTATTATGATGAACTCTTCCCTTGTGATTTATATGTTTTGGGTTTTATGGGTTTTGATGTCCTACTCGGGATGGATTGGTTGTCTCGATATTCTGGGGTTCTAGATTGTAAGAAGGGAATTGTCTCATTTAAGACAGATGAAGGGAAATATTTCATAGTATTTTGTGGAGGACCTAGCTCACTTATGACTAGTTTCCTTTATTCCTTGGATGTGGTGGAGGAAGAATTGAGTTCTATTCCCATTATTCGAGAATTTGCAGATGTCTTCGAGGAGGTGTCAGGTTTACCACCTCATCGGGAGATAGACTTTCGCATTGATTTGGTTAAAGATGCAAAGCCTATCGTGTTGCATGTTCGAAGGTTAGCACCGAAGGAGAAGTTGGAGCTATCTATTCAGGTGGATGATCTATTACAGAAGGGCTTGATCCGACCAAGTCGTTCGAGTTGGGGAGCGCCTGTTGTCTTTGCTACAAAGGCAGATGGTTCCTTAAGATTATGTGTCGATTATCGTGAGCTCAACAAACGAACTATTAGGAACAAGTATCCTTTGCCTAGGATAGATGACTTGTTCGACCAGCTTCATGGAGCTCTAGTGTTTTCTCAACTAGATCTAGCTACAGGTGTAATAACCCGAAATTCTGGGCCAGTTTAAAAATTTTTATTTTGGCGAATTTCGAATATTTAAAATGAATTATTTTAAATAAAAACGACGAGAAAATTTATTTTGAATAGAATTCGACGTATATATTATATACGTCGTCGTTAGAATATAAATATTTATATATAATTATAAATAGAATTGAAAATGGCGCGATAGTTCGATAATTCGATTTCAAACTTCAATTGAATGTACCGGGTGCAAAACAATCCGGATTTTAGTGAAACCAAAAACATTAGGATCTAATTGATAATATCTTTCCAACGAATCCGAATAATCGAGATTTCATAGCGGGAATCAAAAGATATGTCCAGTTGAAAATTCTGAATAGTCGCTATGGAATTCAGGCCCTTAAAAATGGGAATTTTGCAAACGACCTCGGAATCCGACGAAACCAGTTTTGTTGAGTCCGCAGTGTCAAGTTGTTGCTAGATTCCAAATTTCATAATTTTTCGAATCAATATGTGAGCGTGGAGAAGGATAACGCGTTTGACCAGTTTCAGTTGATTTTAATCGACTGGAAATTGGCCATTTTTCAAACGGTCTCAGAATTCGACGAAACTAGTTTTGTTAGGACCGTATCGTCAATACGAAGCTAGAAAATATTTTTCGAGAATTTTTAGAGTTCGTATGTGACCTCGGTAATTTGAAATGTACGTTTAAAATTCAATATAGTGATTTAAATGTAAATTTAAAGGAAACTGATTCAAATGATCGAATCAGCCTACGATAAATATCCCATTGTGTTCGGAATGGGGGTAAAACGCTATGGACGACAGGCGGTGGGCCTCGTTTAGAGGTCGAAGATAAAAGATGCTTTTTGGCGAAAAATAAAATAATAAAAATAAAAAGTAAACCCTTATCTCTACATACCCTGCCCCCCCCCCTAAATTTCATTTCAGTCGAAAGTAAAAAAAAAAAAAAACAAAGAGAGGCGACAGGGGCGACGGGGGGGGGGGGGGGGGATTAATCGCCGCCTGCACCACCGATGGCGTCGCACCCCCATCCCTCAGCCACCATCGACGCCCTCGACCCTCCTCCCATCGTCCTCTCCCCACTCGAACAGCCGTAGCCCCTCCAACCCGTTCGATTTTCACCCAAATCGAGGGCGCCGCCAACCCCTAGCTTCTCCTCCCTCGTTCGAGCACCCTGCTTCCACCGCCGATCGTGACTTCGGCGAGCCCCTGCTGACCGACGTGAACGGCCCCAAGCCCCACCGCGAAGCGACACCCTATGAAGGCCGCAGCCCACCCATTGACGCCTCCAGTCAGCCCAACCTCGCTCCGCCACCGTCCCACCGACGGCCGCCCTCTCCTGAAACCGCCATCCCAAAGAAAACAACCCATTTTCCTCCAAACGAAAGAGTAAGTATTTATTTTAATGATTTCTTAAAAGTAAAAATAGGGTTTTCTTTGATAAAAGTTGGGATTTTAATGGTATAAAAATAGGATTTTTATGTATATGATTCCAAAATAAAAATTATTATTTTTATTCTATGAAAGGAGATAAGAATGTGATTTTGAAAAGATAAAGATTGGATCTTTTGATTATAAAAAAATATGATTTTTTATTTAGAAATGATATGATTTTAAGAACTATAAAGGTTCGATTTTTCATATTTAAAATAGTTAGGATTTTATTCATAGAAAAGATTGAATTTTTGAAATGGGAAAGGCGAAATCCTTGCAAAGTAAAAAGAAATGATTTTTATATTTTTAAAGAAATAAAAATATGATTTTTATATTTTTAAAAATATTAAAAATATAATCTTTACTATATAGAAGATGTAAAAATATGATTTTTGGTTAGGTAGAGAATTAAAAATATAATTTTTACATGATAGGAATATTAAAAATATCATCTTTATATGCGTAGAAAAATAAAAATGAGATTTTTATAAAGACGAAATCTTTAAATTTGAAGAGGCGAAGTCTATGTTTTTATAAAGGCGAAATCTTTATATGGAAAATAGCGTGATAAAAATATAATTTTTATCTATATAACATAGTAGTAAAAATTCGATTTTTATATACTGAGTAGCGAATTAAAAATGTGATTTTTATATAGTGAACTTCGAAATAAAAATATGATTTTTATATATTGAATAGCGAAGTAAAAATTCGATTTTTACATAGGTAGTGAAAGCGGGCAACGAAGGTAACAAAAAGGCGAGAACGAAGGAGATTTATATCAAAGAAGAGTCAAGATGTTTGGATAGCTTTCGGTGAGAATTTCTCACCTTTAAATTTCATTTCTATTTATATATATATATATATATATATACTAGGATGCAGACGGTGCTTAGTAGCACCCGACACAATCGTCCACAGACCATGGACTTGTTTGTTTGGTTGCATAAATTAATTTGATGACTTGATATGAATTGGTTGTGTGGGTGAATTTGATTGAGGTGTGAATGGCGTGGGCCTTCACTAGACCGGGGATAAGGCTAGGCCTCGTCCCGTTTCTAGTATCGTGCCGTTATGCCGCCGAAATTTTCTAAAATATGTTAGAAAAATAAAAATAACATTTTATTGAATAAATGAACCGAATAGAATATTCATATGTTGAATAAAATGTTTTATCGTTAAAAATATAATTTTTAACGTGAATGTGAATAAATAAAATATTCATTTACAAACCGGACGGTTTGTTTATGTACACTGATTTGACTGATATTAATTGGGTCGATAAATTTCACACATCGCCCAACTGCACAAATAAAATCTGTGTTTGATTGTTTGAAACCCCACACGGGTGTTGGGATGAAATATGAAGTTCACTCATCCTGATTAATTAAAAATGTCGATCGATTGATTGACAGGCTGTTATAAGCGTTGAATATCTATATTTGATGCTTATACAGTGTAGTGCACTTTGGTTGATGGTTGATTATTTTCAATGCTATTATATACATGTGTTGTGTGAAAATCCATATAATTAATTTTATATGGTGATTGATTGGGCCTCATTCCAATTTAGAAGATAAAGAATATATAATATAAAGGTTCATGTGTTGATTGTACTCATCCGTTGAGATTAGTCATGTGTTGAACAAAATATTTTTATAATAAAAATTACATCTTTATCAATATAATATAAATGTTCATGTGTTGACTGTACTCATCCGTTGAGATTAGTTATGTGTTGAACGAAATATTTTTATAATAAAAATTACATCTTTATCAATATAATATAAATGTTCATGTGTTGACTGTACTCATTCGTGAGATTAGTTATGTGTTGAACGAAATATTTTTTATAATAAAAATTACATCTTTATCAATATAATATAAAGGTTCATGTGTTGACTGTACTCATCCGTTGAGATTAGTCATGTGTTGAACGAAATATTTATAAAATAAAATCTACATCTTTATCATATATAAAATTGGAAACTGACTGGAAAATAGATAAGATGAGTGGTCTCCTGGATATTAATCTGATGTTGGTTTCGGCCTTCGGGGTTAATATTCAGGGAATCGTTCTCTTACTAATTTACGGTTGGAGCCTGATTTAATATCAAACGATAGATACCTTAATTTTCATAAAATATGTTAAATAACAAAATAGTCACACGTGGACGGTACTCATTCGTTGAGATTAGTCGTGTGTTGACAAAGAGATAGAGTCGTGTATTGAATAAAAATATTTTGAAACGAAATTTGAATCAAATTGAATAGAAAACGAATTCGAATTGAATATAAAACGAATTTAATTTCAACTGAATATATAATGAATTTGATTCAAATAGAAAACGAAATGAATTGAATATAAAACAATCTCGAAATGAATTGAATATAAAACGATTTCGAAATGAATTGAATATAAAACGATTTCGAAATGAATTGAATATAAAACGATTTCGAAATGAATTGAATATAAAACGATCTCGAAATGAATTGAATATAAAACGATTTCGAAATGAATTGAATATAAAACGATTTCGAAATGAATTGAATATAAAACGATTTCGAAATGAATTGAATATAAAACGATTTCGGAATGAATTGAATATAAAACGATTTCGAAATGAATTGAATATAAAACGATTTCGAAATGAATTGAATATAAAACGATTTCGAAATGAATTGAATATAAAATGTTTTCGAAATGAATTGAATATATAACGTTTTCGAAATGAATTGAATATATATATATATATATATCGATTTCGAAATGAATCGAATAGAAAACCACTTTGAATTGAATCGAATAGAAAACCACTTTAAATGAATCGAATAGAAAACCACTTTAAATGAATCGAATAGAAAACCAATTTGAATTGAATCGAATAGAAAACGACTTTGGAATTGAATGAAATTGAAAACAAATTCAATTTGAATCGAAAGCGAATTGAAATGAATTCAAATTGAATCGAAATCTGAATTGAATAGAAATGAATTTTAAAACGAATTTATAAGAAGAATTCAATTTTGATTCGAATTGAAATGGAAGTTGAATTTGCTTTTGAAACGAATTTAAAACTATTTATATAATTCGTTTTAAATACAAATCGACGAAATATATATTATATATATAATATAATGGCCTGAATAGAACGCGCCGCGCCGCGGCAGTTCGTAAATTTCGACCGTTTATTTCAAACGGACATTACGGGAGATCCGATCGTCAGATTCTCCTAAAACCGGAATCGTTGGGTTCGTATCGAAAAGAGCTTTCTAACGAATATTTGAAATTCAAAATCTAACGGTTGGATTTGGAAATACGTCCAAATCAAATTTGAAAAAGGTCGTTGTAAGTGCAGTTCGATGGCCCTTGTTGGAAACCGACTGTACGGGCCTTGATAAAATTATTAAAAATAGTAATAATTTGTGTAAAATCATAAGAAATGATTTGGGAAAATTTGGGGTGAAAAACCCCATATTTGAAATGATAAAAATAGATTTTTATCGAAATGAACTAGTTTTGAACTAAATTTAAAACCCAATTATTTTTAAATAAATAAATTAGATTTAAAAAGGGGTTTTAAATAATCAGAATTTCTAATATATTTAAATGGATTTGAAATGGGTTTATCGTGAATGGTGTTTTAAATAACACTAGTTCTTTAACCCGATAATAAATAGAATGTGATTTGGGTTTGTCGTGAACTGTGTTTTAAATAACACCTAGTTCTTTAACCCAGTAAAAGGAGTTTTAATGAATCTGCAATTAGATTGAAATGTGAATTGATAATCTAAATTATCAAATTTAGAAATTGAGCGAGAATGGAGTATCACCAGTTTTGCTCCAAAGCGATAGTTAAATCTTTAATTAGATTTGAACGTGAAATGGTAATTAATTTTACCGATAACACCGTGGTGTTAGATATGGAGTATTACCAGTTTTGCTTCATGGGATGAATAGGTTGGGATTGGGAAATAAAATAAATAATTACTTCGTTACGGTTCGCTAATCTCGACTAGTTGGAAAAACCATAATTTTGTTTTAAATGACATCCAAAGGAAGATTACAGGATAAATTTTAAAGAATTTATCTTGGATAAAATTTATGGGAACCTTTCCCTAAGAATATGGAATTTAGAAACTAGCTGTAGGTTGGCTAAGAAGGAGGGTTTCCTGGGTATTGATCTGATGTTGGTTTCGGCCTTCGGGGTTAATGTTTAGGAAATTGTTCTCTTGCTAATTTGCGGTTAGTGACTAATGAATTGGAATGAGGCATATGTTGTGTTTGTGTAACGTTTGGTTTTAATATACGCGGGTTGTTCGGAAAGTCCGGGTTTATACCCATTCTGAATAACCGATTCGACGATATGTCGAAGATGAAGACGGTGGTTGAAGACCGGAAGTCTTCACATCGTTTGGATAATTACTGACGATCATGATTGGGCTGTACACCCAAGAGGATGGAAATAGTTGGTGGTCGTCCAGACGTACTTGGAGATGGATGGATATGCGAGGAAAGTGCCTCCGGTTTCGTTCAGACCCAGAATGGACTTGTAAATGGATTGTGTGTCTGACATTGGATTTTATTCTGTGTTGATTGATTTCTATTAAATATACATCTGTTTGGCGGTGGAGAATTTATTCTCTTGCTTAACGCCCTTCTCTGAGACGTACGAGCTCAGAGGTTGTATATCGATGGACATCAGTCGCATGGCATGAATTGCCTGTGTGGCATACTAAGATGCAATGATCAAGGCTTCTGTTGAAAAGCAAAGTCTTGTGGTTGATGATCAAAGCACGCCTACGTGGCAGCTTTGTGTATAACGTGTATTCGCGAGCCTCACACCTCGGTATGAGTCAAAAACGGGATACGGACCGCTGGGAGAGCACGACGTTTCTTTCTAGCTTTGGTGGTGTCAGTGACTTACCAGCCCTGACATTTATATACTTTTCACCTTTGTGGTTGTTGGAATGAGGCGCCTCGATTATAGGTCTGTAAGGACCGGGAAACGTGTGTTCAGGCATAATTAATCCTCTAACGTAAGTGAGGACCGGCCCAGCCGCATCCAGGGTTGCCCAGAGTGCGTAACCCTGAGGCATTTGCTAGAGTGTCTCGAACGCGGAGAGGAGCTTGCCCCTTGCCTCGACTCATGACGGAAATCCAATTTCCATTACGTGTAATTCGGTTTTAATTGTAGAACTAGTATGGCGACATGATATATGGTACACATGCCGTCTATGATTTATATTTATGATTGAAATTGTTTTGACACTATACACTTATTATAGTATCAAATGATTTGTTTTAAACGTACCAAGCATGTTTGGCTATTATAAGGGAAAACCCTATCCTCCGGCTTGCGTTGCATTGTGTGATGGGACCTGGGTCTTATAATAGCTTCATTTTTCGAAAAAGCATTGCGTTGTTTATTCTATGCACTGGTATTCTTGGAAGGAAACCCGTTCCGTGTTATACGGCGTGGTCCCTTGAATTACTCTCTTTTAAAGTAAAGTTTTAAATAACTGTTTTAGTTCTCACACCAGTCACATGACTGACCTGGAGTTTATTGTTTTAACCTAAACTCTGGGTGCCCCTATTTTCCGCACGGGCAGCTAGTAGTTTTGGTTTTGTAGATTTATATTCACAGGATCCTGGTTTACAGCTGGAATGATATCCGGAAAGCTCTGTATCCGTATATCACCTTCAGTTGTGCTTTGTATTTTTTTCCGCTGCTATGTAATTTATTGTAATCTCTGATATTTATCGAATGTAATTTATTCATTTATACTCTGTATATTCTTGTATTCTGATGGAATTGTTGTAACAATAATGAAATGTTCTTCTGTTTGTGTTCTGTTTTGTCCTGTTCTCAAACGTTCAGGGGTTTCGAACGGTCTAGATCGGTTTAACGACTGATTCGGATCGAGCGAAATTCTCGGCCGTCACATTTGGTATCAGAGCTCTGGTTTACAGAGCTCGAGAACAAGGCACATTAGAACCATACGAAAGAATTCATCAGATATTGGATTAGTAATATCCAACGAGAATGACTCGTTAGAGATGGGATCAGTAGCATCCTAGAACGAGTGTGAAGAGTATATTTTTCAAATGAAAACAATTTTGTTTTGAAATTTAAACCATTTTAAAACGTATTTGATTATTTATTTATTTTGAATATGGACAATCTGATATATAAAAAAATTTGTATATACGCATCATGAACGTATATTCGAAGTTTTAATATACCGGGTAGATATAGAACCGCACTCTAGTAGCCCGACAATGTTCTGATGGTGGTTCGAAACATCATCAGCATTTATTTTCGAGTGACGAAGGTGTGGTATCTATATATTTCCATTCGACTGGTGTGAGAACCAAACCCTATATATATAGCTAGGACACACCGTTGTGAATTGGCATCAAAAACATGATTTTGTGTATATATATCAAATTTATGAATTTGAAACTCTAATTCACTAATTGATTGAAGTTTGTGTTGGTTGTTTATTTGTTTGATAATTTTGAACTATTTAGCCTAATTGAAACAAACATTGACTAATACTGAAAATTGGTCGCATTTGCTTGCATATACATATACTTTCATTGAACAGGTCATAGCAAGGAGGCTAGAGCAGAGAATAAAATTTGTTTGCCCGACAAATAGGTACATGTTTACTACATAATTTCCTGTTTTGTTTGGGTGATGATGATTTTATGAGCCTATTGGCTAGCCGCTTGGCTTTTTCTTTTTCTTTTTGAGATTAGAAGGACCGGGGAAGCTATTTGAAATTCCCCGATGCTCCCGGTGCAGGGGAGGTTATGGCGAAATTTTTCGAAAATTTAGGGTGTTAGCCAAATTTTTGAAGAATTAGAAAATTCTCAGAAACTAAAGAGTTGGAGAATGAAAGCCAGATCGAACGTAGAGCTGATTAATCAAACCACTTTTGACTTTGTTCCTTTTCGGGGACGAAAAGTTTTAAGTGGGGGAGATTGTAATAACCCGAAATTCTGGGCCAGTTTAAAAAAATTTATTTTGGCGATTTTGGCGAATTTCGAATATTTAAAATGAATTATTTTAAATAAAAACGACGAGAAAATTTATTTTGAATATAATTCGACGTATATACTATATACGCCGTCGTTAGAATATAAATATTTATATATAATTATAAATAGAATTGAAAATGGCGCGGTAGTTCGATAATTCGATTTCAAACTTCAATTGAATGTACCGGGTGCAAAACAATCCGGATTTTAGTGAAACCAAAAACATTAGGATCTAATTGATAATATCTTTCCAACGAATCCGAATAATCGAGATTTCATAGCGGGAATCAAAAGATATGTCCAGTTGAAAATTCTGAATAGTCGCTATGGAATTTAGGCCCTTAAAAATGGGAATTTTGCAAACGACCTCGGAATCCGACGAAACTAGTTTTGTTGGGTCCGCAGTGTCAAGTTATTGCTAGATTCCAAATTTCATAATTTTACGAATCAATATGTGAGCGTGGCGAAGGATAACGCGTTTGACCAGTTTCAGTTGATTTTAATCGACTGGAAATTGGCCATTTTTCAAACGGTCTCAGAATTCGACGAAACTAGTTTTGTTAGGACCGTATCGTCAATACGAAGCTAGAAAATATTTTTAGAGAATTTTTAGAGTTCGTATGTGACCTCGGTAATTTGAAATGTACGTTTAAAATTCAATATAGTGATTTAAATGTAAATTTAAAGGAAACTGATTCAAACGATCGAATCAGCCTACGATAAATATCCCATTGTGTTCGGAATGGGGGTAAAACGCTATGGACGACAGGCGGTGGGCCTCGTTTAGAGGTCGAAGATAAAAGATGCTTTTTGGCGAAAAATAAAATAATAAAAATAAAAAGTAAACCCTTATCTCTACATACCCTGCCCCCCCCTAAATTTCATTTCAGTCGAAAGTAAAAAAAAAAAAACAAAGAGAGGCGACAGGGGCGACGGGGGGGGGGGGGGATTAATCGCCGCCTGCACCACCGATGGCGTCGCACCCCCATCCCTCAGCCACCATCGACGCCCTCGACCCTCCTCCCATCGTCCTCTCCCCACTCGAACAGCCGTAGCCCCTCCAACCCGTTCGATTTTCACCCAAATCGAGGGCGCCGCCAACCCCTAGCTTCTCCTCCCTCGTTCGAGCACCCTGCTTCCACCGCCGATCGTGACTTCGGCGAGCCCCTGCTGACCGACGTGAACGGCCCCAAGCCCCACCGCGAAGCGACACCCTATGAAGGCCGCAGCCCACCCATTGACGCCTCCAGTCAGCCCAACCTCGCTCCGCCACCGTCCCACCGACGGCCGCCCTCTCCTGAAACCGCCATCCCAAAGAAAACAACCCATTTTCCTCCAAACGAAAGAGTAAGTATTTATTTTAATGATTTCTTAAAAGTAAAAATAGGGTTTTCTTTGATAAAAGTTGGGATTTTAATGGTATAAAAATAGGATTTTTATGTATATGATTCCAAAATAAAAATTATTATTTTTATTCTATGAAAGGAGATAAGAATGTGATTTTGAAAAGATAAAGATTGGATCTTTTGATTATAAAAAAATATGATTTTTTATTTAGAAATGATATGATTTTAAGAACTATAAAGGTTCGATTTTTCATATTTAAAATAGTTAGGATTTTATTCATAGAAAAGATTGAATTTTTGAAATGGGAAAGGCGAAATCCTTGCAAAGTAAAAAGAAATGATTTTTATATTTTTAAATAAATAAAAATATGATTTTTATATTTTTAAAAATATTAAAAATATAATCTTTACTATATAGAAGATGTAAAAATATGATTTTTGGTTAGGTAGAGAATTAAAAATATAATTTTTACATGATAGGAATATTAAAAATATCATCTTTATATGCGTAGAAAAATAAAAATGAGATTTTTATAAAGATGAAATCTTTAAATTTGAAGAGGCGAAGTCTATATTTTTATAAAGGCGAAATCTTTATATGGAAAATAGCGTGATAAAAATATAATTTTTATCTATATAACATAGTAGTAAAAATTCGATTTTTATATACTGAGTAGCGAATTAAAAATGTGATTTTTATATAGTGAACTTCAAAATAAAAATATGATTTTTATATATTGAATAGCGAAGTAAAAATTCGATTTTTACATAGGTAGTGAAAGCGGGCAACGAAGGTAACAAAAAGGCGAGAACGAAGGAGATTTATATCAAAGAAGAGTCAAGATGTTTGGATAGCTTTCGGTGAGAATTTCTCACCTTTAAATTTCATTTCTATTTATATATATATACTAGGATGCAGACGGTGCTTAGTAGCACCCGACACAATCGTCCACAGACCATGGACTTGTTTGTTTGGTTGCATAAATTAATTTGATGACTTGATATGAATTGGTTGTGTGGGTGAATTTGATTGAGGTGTGAATGGCGTGGGCCTTCACTAGACCGGGGATAAGGCTAGGCCTCGTCCCGTTTCTAGTATCGTGCCGTTATGCCGCCGAAATTTTCTAAAATATGTTAGAAAAATAAAAATAACATTTTATTGAATAAATGAACCGAATAGAATATTCATATGTTGAATAAAATGTTTTATCGTTAAAAATATAATTTTTAACGTGAATGTGAATAAATAAAATATTCATTTACAAACCGGACGGTTTGTTTATGTACACTGATTTGACTGATATTAATTGGGTCGATAAATTTCACACATCGCCCAACTGCACAAATAAAATCTGTGTTTGATTGTTTGAAACCCCACACGGGTGTTGGGATGAAATATGAAGTTCACTCATCCTGATTAATTAAAAATGTCGATCGATTGATTGACTGGTTGTTATAAGCGTTGAATATCTATATTTGATGCTTATACAGTGTAGTGCACTTTGGTTGATGGTTGATTATTTTCAATGCTATTATATACATGTGTTGTGTGAAAATCCATATAATTAATTTTATATGGTGATTGATTGGGCCTCATTCCAATTTAGAATATAAAGAATATATAATATAAAGGTTCATGTGTTGACTGTACTCATCCGTTGAGATTAGTCATGTGTTGAACAAAATATTTTTATAATAAAAATTACATCTTTATCAATATAATATAAATGTTCATGTGTTGACTGTACTCATCCGTTGAGATTAGTTATGTGTTGAACGAAATATTTTTATAATAAAAATTACATCTTTATCAATATAATATAAATGTTCATGTGTTGACTGTACTCATTCGTGAGATTAGTTATGTGTTGAACGAAATATTTTTTATAATAAAAATTACATCTTTATCAATATAATATAAAGGTTCATGTGTTGACTGTACTCATCCGTTGAGATTAGTCATGTGTTGAACGAAATATTTTTAAAATAAAATCTACATCTTTATCATATATAAAATTAGAAACTGACTGGAAAATAGATAAGATGAGTGGTCTCCTGGATATTAATCTGATGTTGGTTTCGGCCTTCGGGGTTAATATTCAGGGAATCGTTCTCTTACTAATTTACGGTTGGAGTCTGATTTAATATCAAACGATAGATACCTTAATTTTCATAAAATATGTTAAATAACAAAATAGTCACACGTGGACGGTACTCATTCGTTGAGATTAGTCGTGTGTTGACAAAGAGATAGAGTCGTGTATTGAATAAAAATATTTTGAAATGAAATTTGAATCAAATTGAATAGAAAACGAATTCGAATTGAATATATAAGGAATTGAATTCGAATTGAATATAAAACGAATTTAATTTCAACTGAATATATAATGAATTTGATTCAAATAGAAAACGAAATGAATTGAATATAAAACGATCTCGAAATGAATTGAATATAAAACGATTTCGAAATGAATTGAATATAAAACGATTTCGAAATGAATTGAATATAAAACGATTTCGAAATGAATTGAATATAAAACGATCTCGAAATGAATTGAATATAAAACGATTTCGAAATGAATTGAATATAATTTCGAAATGAATTGAATATAAAACGATTTCGAAATGAATTGAATATAAAACGATTTCGAAATGAATTGAATATAAAACGATTTCGAAATGAATTGAATATAAAACGATTTCGAAATGAATTGAATATAAAACGTTTTCGAAATGAATTGAATATATAACGTTTTCGAAATGAATTGAATATATATATCGATTTCGAAATGAATCGAATAGAAAACCACTTTGAATTGAATCGAATAGAAAACCACTTTAAATGAATCGAATAGAAAACCACTTTAAATGAATCGAATAGAAAACCAATTTGAATTGAATCGAATAGAAAACGACTTTGGAATTGAATGAAATTGAAAACAAATTCAAATTGAATCGAAAGCGAATTGAAATGAATTCAAATTGAATCGAAATCTGAATTGAATAGAAATGAATTTTAAAACGAATTTATAAGAAGAATTCAATTTTGATTCGAATTGAAATGGAAGTTGAATTTGCTTTTGAAACGAATTTAAAACTATTTATATAATTCGTTTTAAATAGAAATCGACGAAATATATATTATATATATTATATATATAATATAATGGCCTGAATAGAACGCGCCGCACCGCGGCAGTTCGTAAATTTCGACCGTTTATTTCAAACGGACATTACGGGAGATCCGACCGTCGGATTCTCCTAAAACCGGAACCGTTGGGTTCGTATCAAAAAGAGCTTTCTAACGAATATTTGAAATTCAAAATCTAACGGTTGGATTTGGAGATACGTCCAAATCAAATTTGAAAAAGGTCGCTGTAAGTGCAGTTCGATGGCCCTTGTTGGAAACCGACTGTACGGGCCTTGATAAAATTATTAAAAATAGTAATAATTTGTGTAAAATCATAAGAAATGATTTGGGAAAATTTGGGGTGAAAAACCCCATATTTGAAATGATAAAAATAGATTTTTATCGAAATGAACTAGTTTTGAACTAAATTTAAAACCCAATTATTTTTAAATAAATAAATTAGATTTAAAAAGGGGTTTTAAATAATCAGAATTTCTAATATATTTAAATGGATTTGAAATGGGTTTATCGTGAATGGTGTTTTAAATAACACTAGTTCTTTAACCCGATAATAAATAGAATGTGATTTGGGTTTGTCGTGAACTGTGTTTTAAATAACACCTAGTTCTTTAACCCAGTAAAAGGAGTTTTAATGAATCTGCAATTAGATTGAAATGTGAATTGATAATCTAAATTATCAAATTTAGAAATTGAGCGAGAATGGAGTATCACCAGTTTTGCTCCAAAGCGATAGTTAAATCTTTAATTAGATTTGAACGTGAAATGGTAATTAATTTTACCGATAACACCGTGGTGTTAGATATGGAGTATTACCAGTTTTGCTTCATGGAATGAATAGGTTGGGATTGGGAAATAAAATAAATAATTACTTCGTTACGGTTCGCTAATCTCGACTAGTTGGAAAAACCATAATTTGGTTTTAAATGACATCCAAAGGAAGATTACAGGATAAATTTTAAAGAATTTATCTTGGATAAAATTTATGGGAACCTTTCCCTAAGAATATGGAATTTAGAAACTAGCTGTAGGTTGGCTAAGAAGGAGGGTTTCCTGGGTATTGATCTGATGTTAGTTTCGGCCTTCGGGGTTAATGTTTGGGAAATTGTTCTCTTGCTAATTTGCGGTTAGTGACTAATGAATTGGAATGAGGCATATGTTGTGTTTGTGTAACGTTTGGTTTTAATATACGCGGGTTGTTCGGAAAGTCCGGGTTTATACCCATTCTGAATAACCGATTCGACGATATGTCGAAGATGAAGACGGTGGTTGAAGGCCGGAAGTCTTCACATCGTTTGGATAATTACTGACGATCCTGATTGGGCTGTACACCCAAGAGGATGGAAATAGTTGGTGGTCGTCCAGACGTACTTGGAGATGGATGGATATGCGAGGAAAGTGCCTCCGGTTTCGTTCAGACCCAGAACGGACTTGTAAATGGATTGTGTGTCTGACATTGGATTTTATTCTGTGTTGATTGATTTCTATTAAATATACATCTGTTTGGCGGTGGAGAATTTATTCTCTTGCTTAACGCCCTTCTCTGAGACGTACGAGCTCAGAGGTTGTATATCGATGGACATCAGTCGCATGGCATGAATTGCCTGTGTGGCATACTAAGATGCAATGATCAAGGCTTCTGTTGAAAAGCAAAGTCTTGTGGTTGATGATCAAAGCACGCCTACGTGGCAGCTTTGTGTATAACGTGTATTCGCGAGCCTCACACCTCGGTATGAGTCAAAAACGGGATATGGACCGCTGGGAGAGCACGACGTTTCTTTCTAGCTTTGGTGGTGTCAGTGACTTACCAGCCCTGACATTTATATACTTTTCACCTTTGTGGTTGTTGGAATGAGGCGCCTCGATTATAGGTCTGTAAGGACCGGGAAACGTGTGTTCAGGCATAATTAATCCTCTAACGTAAGTGAGGACCGGCCCAGCCGCATCCAGGGTTGCCCAGAGTGCGTAACCCTGAGGCATTTGCTAGAGTGTCTCGAACGCGGAGAGGAGCTTGCCCCTTGCCTCGACTCATGACGGAAATCCAATTTCCATTACGTGTAATTCGGTTTTAATTGTAGAACTAGTATGGCGACATGATATATGGTACCCATGCCGTCTATGATTTATATTTATGATTGAAATTGTTTTGACACTATACACTTATTATAGTATCAAATGATTTGTTTTAAACGTACCAAGCATGTTTGGCTATTATAAGGGAAAACCCTATCCTCCGGCTTGCGTTGCATTGTGTGATGGGACCTGGGTCTTATAATAACTTCATTTTTCGAAAAAGCATTGCGTTGTTTATTCTATGCACTGGTATTCTTGGAAGGAAACCCGTTTCGTGTTATACGGCGTGGTCCCTTGAATTACTCTCTTTTAAAGTAAAGTTTTAAATAACTGTTTTAGTTCTCACACCAGTCACATGACTGACCTGGAGTTTATTGTTTTAACCTAAACTCTGGGTGCCCCTATTTTCCGCACGGGCAGCTAGTAGTTTTGGTTTTGCAGATTTATATTCACAGGATCCTGGTTTACAGCTGGAATGATATCCGGAAAGCTCTGTATCCGTATATCACCTTCTGTTGTGCTTTGTATTTTTTTCCGCTGCTATGTAATTTATTGTAATCTCTGATATTTATCGAATGTAATTTATTCATTTATACTCTGTATATTCTTGTATTCTGATGGAATTGTTGTAACAACAATGAAATGTTCTTCTGTTTGTGTTCTGTTTTGTCCTGTTCTCAAACGTTCAGGGGTTTCGAACGGTCTAGATCGGTTTAACGACTGATTCGGATCGAGCGAAATTCTCGGCCGTCACAACAGGATTCCATCAGTTGAGGGTAGCAGAGGAGAGTGTACCTTTAACCGCTTTTAGGTTCGATAAATTTTATGAGTGGTTAGTTATGTCGTTCGGTCTAACTAATGCTCCAGCATACTTCGTAGACCTAATGAATCGGGTTTTTCGAGATGTGTTGAATAAGTTTGTTCTTGTATTCATTGATGATATTCTGGTCTACTCTAAGACCGAGGAAGAACATACACGCCAGTTGAGGATAGTACTAGAAACATTGAGGGACAATTTTTTGAAGGCAAAATTCTCGAAGTGTCATTTTTGGCGTTTAAGTTAGATTTTTAGGCACGTTGTTTCAACTGAAGGTATTTCTGTTGATCCTGCGAAGCTTATGTCTGTTCAAGACTGGAGAAGGCCAGAAAGTGCTACAAATATTAGAAGCTTTTTGGGTCTAGCTGGCTATTATAGAAGGTTTATCCAGGATTTCGCAAAGATCGCTTCTTGTTTAACAAAGCTGACGAAAAAAGATATCAAATTTGTATGGACAGAGAAGTGCGAGTAAGCCTTCATAAAGCTTAAGGAAAAGTTAACTAGTGCTCCTGTCCTTACTGTGCCAGATGAAGGTGAAGGTTTGACTGTTTACACCGATGCGTGTGGAACCGGGTTAGGTGCTGTGTTGATGCAACATGGGAGAGTTATTGCTTATGCGAGCCGTTAGCTCAAACCACATGAAACGAGGTATGCGATTCATGACTTGGAGTTATTAGCAGTTGTGTTTGCATTAAAAATGTGGAGGCATCATTTGTTAGGTGGAAAGTTCAAGTTATATACGGACCACAAATCCTTGAAGTATCTTTTTACGCAAAAAGACTTGAACATGAGGCAGCAAAGGTGGTTGGAGCTTCTTGCAGCCTATGATCTAGACATCACGTATACCCCAGGAAAGGCTAATGTTATAGCCGACGCGCTCAGTAGAAGATATGCACTTATGGAAAATATAGAAGTTCGACCAACCTTGATTAGTCGTATCAAAGAGAACCAGCTTAGAAATCTTCATCTTGCCAGGATCGCTAGGTTGGTAAGTGATCTCTAGAGAAATGGCCCGGATTTGAAGTAGATAACTGTGGAATTTTGAGGATGAATGGTAGGTTATGTGTTCCGAATGTTAACGGAATCAGGCAGGATGTTCTAACGGAAAGCCATCATTCACGATTAACGATACATCCAGGGGTAACTAAAATGTATCAAGATATGAAGCGAACATTTTGGTGGGAGGGCATGAAAAGGGATCCCTCTATATTTGTAAGTAGGTGTGCAAACTACCAACAAGTGAAGGGTAGTCATCAAAAGGCGACCGGGCTACTTCAGCCACTCGAGATTCCTAAGTGGAAATGGGATCAGATTTCTATGGATTTTATTGACGGGTTGCCTAGGACGAGGAGAGGTAATGAAGGTGTATGGGTTATTGTTGATCGGTTAACCAAGAGCGCGCACTTCTTACCAGTAAAGGCAACAAGGACTGCTTCTAGTTTGGCGTTGTTGTATATTAAGGAGATAGTTAGGCTTCATGGCATTCCAAGTAGTATCGTGAGTGATAGAGATCCAATCTTCAAAAGTCATTTCTGGAAGGGATTGCATGATACATTGGGGACCAAGCTCAGTTAAAGTACCTCTTACCATCCGCAAACTGATGGGCAAACAGAAAGGGTGAACCGAGTATTAGAAGATTTACTTTGGGCATGCATATTAGATTTTGGAGGTTCGTATGAAGATCACTTACCACTTGTTGAGTTTTCATACAACAATAGTTATCAAGCCAGCATTGGGATGGCACCTTTTGAAGCATTGTATGGAAGGCCTTGCAAATCTCCATCATGTTGGGTAGAATCTGGAGATCGCCTTGTACTTGGGCCAGATATGGTTCGAGAAGAATCAGATAAGGTCTTAGAGATTCAGAAGCGAATCAAGGAAGCATAGAATCAACAGAAGAGCTATGCAGATGGAAGGCGAAGAGACTTGGAATTTGCAGTTGGAGACTTTGTATTTGTAAAAGTTTCGCCGATGAGAAGTGTAGTTCGGTTTGGAAAGGCTGGGAAGTTAGCTCCTCGTTATATTGGACCATTCCCAATTCTAGAAAGGATTGGTACACTCGCGTATAGAGTCGAGTTACCAATTAGGCTATCAGGGGTGCACAATGTATTTCATGTATCACATTTGCGTAAGTATGTGCATGATCCCTCGATGATAGTAGAAGCGTCGCAACAAGAAGACTTGGAAGTGGAGCCGAATTTGACTATATTGATACAACCAGTTCGAATTATTGATAGAGATATAACGCAACTTAGGACTAAGATTGTGAAGTTAGTCAAGGTACAATGGAGTGAGGATGCTCGGGATTGTACATGAGAAACAGAGGAAAATCTGAGGAAGTCTTATCCAGACTTGATCTTAGACTAAGGGTTTCTTATCTTAGTATTGTATGTCTTTTGGTTTTTAGTTTGTATATAGTTTTTGGAAGTGATCTATATATGCATCTTGTTATTCTATCTTCTTTGATTTTTCATTCTTGTTTGAATTTCAGGGACGAAAAGTTTTTGTATTTTGGGTATTTAAATATTCAAATAAGTGCTTTATAATTTGAATATGCTTGTTTTAATTGTTTAAATAAGTTAATGGATTTATTTCCAAGTTTTGTTTACTTGAATAAATCATTTGATAAAGAACTAATAGTATGATCGAGATTCAACTTCCAAATTCACATCCTACCGTTGAATAGAAGTTGTTTCATATCGTTGCAACATTGTTTGATATATGTGTATGTATTCACATACATGCATATACATACATATATATATATGTAAGCACAATTAGTCACATCAAGAGTTTAGAAAATATCCTAAGTGTATGTATATAAGCTTGTTATATGTATACAAATGAATGCTTACTTGAAAAAGCAAACTTACCATCTCTTACACATCTTTCACTTCCCTCACACACCATCCCATCTATCATAATTACTATTAGGGTTTTAAGGGCATTTTGGTCTTTTCCCATTCACCTTCCTTTTCCTATATAAGGAGGGGTATACCTCCTTCTTTCTTACACAAAATTCCTAAGCAAAAGTGAAGCTTTTAATGGCTTATCTTCGTCTTCTTCCACTTCCTCACTAACTTTCTCAAACTATATTCAAACCAACCCCAAATCAACTCAAACTTTGAGTGTAGCCTTCTTATACCATTACAAGACCTTCTAGAAAGTTAGAAGTTGAAAAATCCAAGCCTCTCTCAATTTTCATCTTTGTTCGTGAACTATATAAGGAAGGAAGCAAGGAAAAGCAATAAAAGGAAGGAGGTTGCTAGCTTGGATCTTTATTCTTATTCTTGGATCTTTATTCTTATTTTTGGATCTTGGATTTGCTAAGGATTAAGGTGAGTCTACTCATTATTTAGGACAGCGAACATAAATCTTTTGCATGTTTTTAACTATGCTTAAAGTTGCTTGAATGTTGGTAACTTATGTTAAAAATGTTAACTTGATTCTTACTTTAAAAGTAAGCGACATATGTAATCCATGTTAATGGATTGGAATGGACTGGGATTTGGACTTGAATTGACTTGCATAACAAGTGGAATGGACTGGAAACAAAGCACATAAGGATTAGTAGGGAATTGACATATTGTGGACTTGAACTTGAAAGTGCACTTATAGCGATAGTCGCTATAGATGCAGTTTGAATTGTTGTGTTTACAACACCTTGTATGGAACTTTGCAGTGACATCTTTAGTGATTTCTTATCATTTTGAATCTTGTATTACTTGTATGTTTACTACCTTGAAGTCATTGAATAGTAAAATGCTAAGTAACCCCTTGAAAATGACCAAAACTTCACTAGTGCAAAACTACCCGTTTAACCTTGATTTTTGGATTTCTATGTATTGTAAATGTTCTTTAAATTTATGTAAATGGTCTTATCTTCTAAAATATCTTATTTCTAAATATCTTCTTTATAAATATCTTCTTTTCAAAATATCTTCTTCTAAAATATCTTCTTTCTAAATATCTTCTTTCAAAATATCTTCTTTTCAAAATATCTTCTTTTCAAAATATCTTCTAAAATATCTTCTTTCTAAATATCTTCTTATAAAATATCTTTCCAAATAAAACAAAGGTTAGAAAGGGTTAGGAATTGCTTGAACCTTTTCATGATTAAGTTACTAGATTAAATGGTAATTGATAATGCTTAACACTAATAAGCCAACGAAGCAGGCTTATCTATTTGTGAGAGTTAAGATTGATGTTGAGTAGGGACGGAGCAATAGAGCTCTAACCTACCAGCTTCCCTCTTGGCCAAGGGATAGATAGGTCGGGAATGTTGGAAACGGTATAACCATGTTTACCATGTTAATTACTTACTTGTTTATTGAATATCATGGATATTGTGCTTAATTCTAATAAGTCGACGAGTAGGCTTATCTATCTGTGAGTGTCAAGAATGGGTGTCTAGGCAAGGGGTGATATGAAACAAGTGCTCTAACTTACCTGGCCTCACTCTTGACCGAGGGATAGTTAAGTTGATAATGTCGGAAACGAATTAAGTGCACGAACCATGGTTTCTATAAGCTATTGTTTTGACTAGATAGTCGATTAGTCGACTATCGAACTATACTATTATAACTTAAGAAGTATCGGGAAAGCTTCACGATTCCATACCAATGAGAACTCCCGGGGAGGAGTGTTGGTATGAATCGTCTCTAGCATTCACTTACTTTTGAAAGAACCGGAATTGAGTTAACCGGAAATTCATCGATTAGTTTTGAAGAGTCCGGGATCGATAAGTGTTTTACTCAACGAATACCACTTCAAAACTAGAGTACGAGTTCTACGTTTTGGAAGCGGTTGAAGAAGAAAAGTGAATCTATATGAAGATCGGGAAACTTCTCATGATGGATCAAAGTAGTGAACCGTGATTTGTTCGAGAAGTAGGAATCCAATTTGGGATTCGTGTTATGTTCGAGTGATAAAGACTCGTGTGGAAGGTGCCAAACGAAACCTCGACATCGGATATGGCTAAAAACAGAGTAGGAGCACAATCTGAGGTTTTGCTAACCTATGGCAGGATATATTGACTCCATATCTAGTGTATGCTTATATCGAATCGTGCGGGAGCTCCTCGAAGTTGCGCGCGGGAGTTGGATATATTTGGTTCCACGTGGTGCACTTCGGTGTTTCGTGCGTGGGCCAGTTGTGTTTACCTTATGGTATATTTTATCTAGAGATATGCGACGCTCGGAGATACTTTCTGACCCTTGTGCATGGAGTTTGGATCTGTATTGAGAGATCTCCGATCGAAAATCCAATATACAAACGTACCTTAGTGGTTTTATTTGTACACTTAATAGTTGTCGAATGTAACCAATGTAACCATTCCATCTATGTGATTTATTTATATTCTACACCCTAGACATTATCTATAATACAACTATAGTAAACTTGATAAATGTTTGGTTTCTTTTGAGGCGAAAACCGGAGCGGTTATATGCACAGTCCACTTAATATGGTTACATGCAATCTTGAGTTTTCTCATACCAGACTGATGTCTGACGCTTGGTTTTTGTTCTCCCTAAAATCCTCACGTACTCCTTCGAGTAGGCTGAGTATGGCAGTTTTACTTTGGATGCTTGAAAGTTCGGAAGACGAGCTGGAGGCTTCCATTATCTATCTACCTATTTCTATTTTAGTTGTACTGTATTAGTTATGTACATATCAGCATTTTGAGGACAGGCAGTTATAACTGTCCATGCTGATTATGGTACTTAGGTTATTATAACTCTGAAATTCCTTTATTCAGAGTAACCCTTTGTACTATGTTGATATTATATATTTCCGTTCCGCTGTGAGATTCTGATGTTCTGTTCTTTCTTCCTTGTTCTATTTTTTTTATTTTACCCAACAGTTCGACTTTTCGGCACTTGGATGTTTGGCACACAAATACCGTGGATGCATTTACTATCGACTTTCGAGGTTCGAAAAGTCGGTTCGTTATAGTTTGGCCTTCTGCAAATGCCATCACAGAATCGTCTTCAAGTAAGCATTACTTATACTTCTCTTTACTTATCGTCAGCATAAATGATGGAAATACTCCTTATTATGATTGTTTTGGTAAAATTTAACTTCAAGTAAGTATGATTTACCATTTCATCTCTTAAAACTAAATATTTAAATTTCGTTTAGGTAGATAAAACCGACAAAAATAGAAAATACAGTTTCCTTGTTACTTCAAACATTTTGATCTTATACAAATTTTCCCTCTTGCAATTTGGTCTTACTAAGCATATATATTGACACAAGAAATTTTGCGAAGTTTAGGATGTTGTTTGAAAAAAAAAATGTTGCCTGTGCATGGAACTGAACATGTTGGGGAAATCTCGGTCTTTCCCGCTTCGTGAAGTTAAGATAGGCTATTAAGATTAAAAGTAGCAATGGGAGCACAAGAGTTTATAATTCTCCAATATGGAGATTCTTCCACTATACAAAGGAATAGTAGGATTACAAGAATTTGGTTACAAATGTAACTCACACTTGACTCAAGCTTAAGGATGGATACTTCTTAAGCTATCTCTCTTTTCTCTCAAAGAGGCTTACTAACTCTCAAGTATTTTTCTCACTCTAAGAAGTGGATTTCTTTCTTGGATTCTTGGATGGTTAGTAATAGGGCTCCTTCTCCTATTTATACTACTCAACCTCCATAATGAATGGTGGAGATTACTTGCGCCCGACGGTAGAGATTGATCCTCTAGAATGCTCCACACTCTCTAGGAATCTCTACACTCTTCCATTCCCTTCTTTATTCTTCCATACTCTTCCGTAAGGTTCCAAAAGGTTCCACACGTCTCCAGAATATTCTAGAGGGTTCCACACTCTTCCAAAAGCTTCTAGAGGGTTCTACACTTCTCTAGAGTTCTCCAGAACATTCTAGAAAATTCTAGATTTCTCTAGAAACGTCTAGAATTTTCTAGAAACTCTCCAATTAAGGAGGGATCCCAACAAATCTCCCCCTCCCGACTTAATTGGGGGGTAGTAGTACGCCGGCACCTTGATAGCAATCTTCAAACTTCTTTGTTAGTACTACCTTGGTCATCATATCAGACCAGTTCTCATCCGTGTGAACCTTGTCAAGGTGTATTTGCTTTTCCTCGAGAACTCCTCGGATCCAGTGATATCTTGTATCAATGTGCTTTGTACGGGAATGAAATGTTGAATTCTTTGCCAAGTAAATTGCACTTTGATTGTCACACTTCAAGACATACTTTTCTTGATCCACTCCCAATTCATGCAACAAGTTCTTTACCCATAACATCTCCTTGCAAGCTTCAATAGCTGCGATATACTCTGCCTCTGTAGTGGATAATGCAATACACTTTTGCAGTTTTGATTACCATGAAATAGACCCCCCTGCAAAAGTGGTTAAGTATCCCGATGTTGATTTCTGTGAATCAATGTCACCAGCCAAGTCTGCATCTGTATATCCTTCCAACACAGGTTTTCCTTTTCCAAAGCATAAATATCTTTCGGAAGTTCCACGTAGATATCGGAGGATCCATTTGGCTGCAACCCAATGCTCATTCCCTGGGTTAGCCGAGAAGCGACTGACAACACCAACTGCATAAGCGATATCTGGTCTTGTGCATATCATTGCGTACATAAGACTGCCTACTACAGATGAGTATGGTTTCTTGTTCATCTCCTCCTTGTCTTTTTCACTTGTCGGACTCTGCTTCGAACTTAGCTTGAAGTGCCCCGCTAGTGGAGTGTTAACCGGCTTTGATTTGTGCATGTTGAACCTTTCCAACACTTTCTCGATATATCTCTCTTGGGATAGCCACAACAATCTTTTTGATCTATCACGAGTTATTCTCATCCCAAGGATTTGTTTAGCCGGTCCCAAATCTTTCATGGCAAAGCTCTTGCTTATATCTTTCTTTAAAGCAGCTATCTTTATGCGATCTTGTCCAATGATTAGCATATCATCAACATAAAGCAGAAGTATGAGAAAGTCACCACTTACATACCTCTTTATGAAGACACAATGGTCGCTTTCCGTCGTTTTGAAGTCATGTTCTTCCATGAATGCGTCGAACTTCTTGTACCATTGTCTTGGTGCTTGTTTAAGTCTATATAGACTCTTTGTGAGGCGGCACACTAGATCTTCTTTGCCTGGAACTTTGTCCCTCAGGCTATTCCATGTAGATCTCTTCCTCTAGGTCACCATGTAGAAATGCCGTCTTGACATCAAGTTGTTCAATCTCCAAATCTTGCACGGCTGCTAGGCTAAGTACAACTCGGATTGATGACATCTTTACCACGGGAGAGAATATCTCTTCAAAGTCAGTACCTTTTTCTTGTCCAAATCCTTTAACGACTAACCGAGCTTTGTAGCGAGGCTTTGAACAGTTCTCTTCGGTCTTGATTCTATAAACCCACTTATTCTTCAAAGCTCTTCTCCCTTTTGGTAGCTCCACTAGTTCATATGTATTATTCTCATGCAAGGATTGCATTTCTTCTTGCATGGCTATTCTCTACTCTTCTTTATGACAACCACTCATTGCTTCTTTATAGCTTTGAGGCTCCCCCTCATCAGTGAGCGTAACGTACTCCTCTGTGTTGTATCGGCTGGATGCTCTTCTGTCTCTTGAGGATCGTCTTGGCTCCGGTGCGATTGGAGTGCTAGATTGAGGTTCTTCCTGGACCGGGTCATCATGAGTTTCATGATCTTCAGCATCACTACTTTTTTGGGTGTTATTATCTTCATGTCGAACCAAAGTAGTTTCAGTATTCTTATAGCTTCTCAACCTTGGCCTCTCTGAATTCTTGATATCTTCAATTGTTTGGTCTTCGAAAAATACAACTTCTCTACTGCGAATAACCTTCTTGTTAATTGGATCCCACAACCGGTACCCAAATTCATCCTTAGGTGAACGAAGATAGATACACTCCTTTGTCTTTGCATCAAGCTTAGCTCTCTCATCTTTTGGGATGTGAACAAATGCACTGCACCCGAACACCTTGAGATGATTATATGAAGCCCTCTTGCCCGTCCAAACTTCCTCAGGAATGGCCCCATCCAAAGGAACTGATGGTGTGAGGTTGACAATGTCTATCATAGCCATTATAGCTTCTCCCCAAAATGATTTGGGTAACTTAGTATGAGAGAGCACACAACGAACTCTTTCTTCAATGGTTCGATTCATTCTCTCAGCTAGCCCATTCAATTGTGGTGTCTTGGGTGGAGTCTTCTCTAGCCTAATGCCATATTTATTGCAATAGACTTCAAAAGGGCCTCTATACTCACCTCCGTTATCTGATCGTACACACTTGATCTTCCGTCCAGTCTCACGCTCCACTAGAGCATGGAATTCTTTGAAGGCATCAAGCACTTGATCCTTTGATTTTAACAGGTGCAACCATACTTTTCTTGAATGATCATCAATGAAGCTGACAAAATGTAGAGCACCACCAATGGATCTCTCAGACATCGAGCATACGTCAGTGTGCACGAGGTCTAGAATGTTCTTTCTCCTTGTGGGCGGAGAAGATCTTTGGAAAGCAACCCTGTGTTGTTTTCCAGCTAAACACTGAGCACAAGGATGAAGTGGTTTACCTTTCACGTTAGGGAGGAGCTGTTTCTGAATGAGTATGTGAAGACCTTTCTCACTAATGTGCCCAAGTCGTTGATGCCATATGTCCATATCATCAGTAGAGACATTTACTTCTTCTTTGCATAGCTTAGCTTGCATTACATACAATGAGCCTACCTTCTTTCCTCGAGCCATCGTCAAACTTCCTTTGGTGAGCTTCCACTTCCCCTCACCAAAGTAATTCATCAGACCATCATAGCTTTCCAGCGGAGATAAGACTGAGGCGCATGGTTGGGACATGCCTCACATCTTTCAAAATAAGCTTGCACCCGGTGCTTGTCGTCAGAGTGATGTCTCCTATTCCAACAATCTTGCTTCTATCTTGATTTCCCATTTGCACCGTGCCAAAGTCACCTCTTTGATAGGATGAGAAGAAGTTTTCCTGTGGAGTAACATGGAAGGAAGCACCAGAATCAATAATCTAAGAACTCTCATCGCAAGCAATGTTTAGAATGTTACTTTCACCAACGAGATATAGCAGATCTTCCTTCAATACTATGGCAGTAGTACTCTTTTCTTCTTGCTTCTTCGTTAGGCTTATTTGGTCAGGCTTAACATTACCGGCCTTTTGGTCTCTTTTGAAGCTTCGACATTCCATTTTCTTGTGACCTATCTTTCCACAGTAATAGCATGTAATCTTCGAGCGTGACTTGGATCTTCCTCCAGATTGATGTGGATTTCGGCTCTTACTACGTCCACGAGTTTCATTCCTACCCGGATTGTCAACAACATTAGCTTCGGGATGAATAGACTCATCTCGTTCCATTCTCCTTGCTTCTTCACCAAATAGGCTGTCACTGACGGTATCCATAGTTAACTTTCCTTTCGGAGCTGAGTTACTAAGTGTAACAACAAGTGTGTCCCAACTTTCCGGCAAGGAACTGAGGAGTAGAAGAGCTTGTAACTCATCATCAATCTTCATATCAATTTTTGTTAGTTGATTTACGATCCCCTTGAAGTTATTCAAGTGCTCAATCATACTATGACCATCCTTATACTCCAATTTCACCAACCGTCGAACTAAATTGGCCTTGTTGCGAGGCGTTTTCTTCTGAATCATGGACTCAAGCTTTGTCCATAATTCATAGGCATTTGTATAAGTAGAAACATGCTCGAAGAGAGTTTTGTCAATGTACTTACGGATCATAGCAACAGCCTTCCGGTTCAACAGTTCCCATTGAGCATCACTCTTCCCTGCCACCTTATCTTTGTAGATGATGGGCTCATGCAAATCCTTACAATACAAGTGATCCTCCATCAATGGCTTCCAATAGGAGTAGTTGTTGGTTGTGAGCTTGAACATGTCTCCATCATGAGTGACATTATCCTCCATCTTGAACTTACACGAGCTTGATTACGGCTACGGATGAACCTGGTTCTGATACCACTGTTGGGGAAATCTCGGTCTTTCCCGCTTCGTGAAGTTAAGATAGGCAATTAAGATTAAAAGTAGCAACGGGTGCATAAGAGTTTATAATTCTCCAATATGGAGATTCTTCCACTATACAAAGGAATAGTAGGATTACAAGAATTTGATTACAAAAGTAACTCACACTTGACTCAAGCTTAAGGATGGATACTTCTTAAGCTATCTCTCTTTTCTCTCAAAGAGGCTTACTAACTCTCAAGTATTTTTCTCACTCTAAGAAGTGGATTTCTTTCTTGGATTCTTGGATGGTTAGTAATAGGGCTCCTTCTCCTATTTATACTACTCAACCTCCATAATGAATGGTGGAGATTACTTGCACCCGACTGTAGAGATTGATCCTCTAGAATGCTCCACACGCTCTAGGAATCTCTACACTCTTCCATTCCCTTGTTTATTCTTCCATACTCTTCCGTAAGGTTCCAGAAGGTTCCACACGTCTCCAGAATATTCTAGAGGGTTCCACACTCTTCCAAAAGCTTCTAGAGGGTTCTACACTTCTCTAGAGTTCTCCGGAATATTCTAGAAAATTCTAGATTTCTCTAGAAACGTCTAGAATTTTCTAGAAACTCTCCAATTAAGGAGGGATCCCAACAGAACAGTACCAACGCTGTCAAGTAGTTTAAGCACTACGACCAGTCAAACAAGCCAATGTTGGAGATGTTATATTAATTATGAATTCAACAAATTGATGACTTTATCACACTTAACCTCATTTTCTTTTCACATTGTCATGTTTAGTCGTACTTTTTAGTTCAATGGTTAGTTGTTTCTCAATGTCATACATATACAACAAAAGTAGTTATGTATTTTCTTATTGCCAAATCAGGTGTTGATGCTTGATGCATGACGAAAATTCAACTTTGGATTACACAAGCTTCGACATTGAACGGTTTATATATTTATTGTTTTCTCAGTAAGCATCTTTCATAAAAACATGTTAAATGGGAACACCGATTACAAAATGTTATGTACAACTATTGTCTATTTGGCGTATGGAATTATTATAGCTTATGTAATAGAGTTGTATAATTATAATTATTTTGTGTTGTTTTAATTTAGTGATTATTTTGAACTGCATTGTGTAAAAATGATAAGTGTTGATAGATGTACCTCAACAACTCTACAGAGACAAGTTGATATATTTTGGAAAAACGCTGTGATGTGTGGAAGAAAAAAAAACATTTGTAAACAATATAAAACGCTGTGATATATGTGGTAAAACGTTGTGATATGTGGGAAACAACATTTCTAAATAGTAGTAAACACTATGATATATGTGGTGCAACATTTCTATACAGTAGTAAATGTTGTGATACATGTAGGAAAACGCTGTGATATGTGGACGATAACAACATTTCTAAACAACATAAAACGCTATTATATACGTAGCAAAACACTGTGATATGTGGACGATAACAACGTTTCTAAGCGATATAAAACGTTGTTATATATTTGATGAAGAAGGAATAGTTGTGTTACACTATGCAAACATAACAACACAAAACGCTATAGAAACGTAATAACAACGCCATTTGAAACGCTGCACAAACATAATAACAACATCAATTGGAACGCTTTAGTATGTCGTTTTTCTACAGCGTTTTGCAAAGTATTATGATATTTCCATGATCTATAACAACGTGTTGGTAGACAATGTTCATCAAAACGGTGTAAAAGGATATAACAACGTTTTTTCAATGCTGTCAATGGGCATATTTGTTGTAGTGAACATTACATAAGCAAGCAACTACTAAAGAAAAGTGGAGAAAGGCTATGGATGAAGAATACAATGCTTTAATCGGGAATATAATATAGAGCTTGGTTATTCCACCTAAGCACAAGAATGTTGTAGGTGCAAATGGACCTATAAGATTAAAAGGCATGCTGATGGAATTATATCTAAATACAAGGCAAGACTCGTGTCTAAAGGCTACTCACAAAAATATGGGTTTGACTTTAATGAGATCTTCTCTCCAGTGGTTAAACCAATAATTATCAGAATAATACTGACAACTGCTTTACATAGGCAATGGAAGATACAACAGTTGGATGTACACAATGCCTTTTTGAATCGTGAGTTACAAGAAGAAGTTTACATGTAGCAACCCAAAGGACATAACATTAGAGAAAGCAATAGACAAGTATGCAGACTACATAAAGCTATATATGGTTTAAAGCAAGCTTCGAGAGCATGACATGACAAACTAAAATTCACTTTGACCAAGATGGGATTTAATGCAACTAAATCAGACAGCTCCTTATACATCAAGATCAGTGAACACAACATCATTTACATACTAGTGTAGGTAGATGACATTTTGATCATTAGGAACAACGTTTCTGAGGTAAACAGGGTCATAGAAACGCTAGGCTAATATTTACAATCAAGGACATCAGGGAGCTAGACTATTTTATAGGCATACATATTCAAAGAAGGTCCAATACAAAACTATTCTTATCACAGAAAAACTATATCAGAGAGATTCTTACAAGGGAAAAAATGAACTAGGTCATGCCTCTACCTACACCCATGGTTAGCATCACATAATTATCAAAATTTAAAGGAGAAACCATAGATAACATCAAACAATATAGATGCATTGTAGGTGCTCTACAATACATTACAATCACACGAGCAGAGATCAGTTTTAGTGTCAATAAAGTATGCCAACACATGCAAAATTACCTAAGTGATCATTGGAAAGTTGTTAAATGTATACTGAGGTACTTTCAAGGAAAAAAGGACTATGGCCTGTTATTAAAATCATGCAGTAAAATGAGTTTGAAGGCTTATAGTGACGTTGATTTGGCAAATGACCCTGATGATCGTAGATCTACTATAGGGTACTATATTTAACTCGATTGAATCTAGTTTCATGGTGTGCGAAGAAACAACAACAATCTCCAGGTCCAGTACCGAAACTGAATATAGATCCATAGCAAGCACCACAGTCGAACTAATTTGGATAGAAGCCCTAATCAGAGGGCTAGAGTTTCATTTTCCGAAGAGCTCAGTTATTTGGTGTGACAATATGAGTTCGGTATCACTTTCTCGCAACCCAATCCAGCACTCCAAAACAAAGCATATCAAAATTGATCTTCATTGTGTTAGAGAGAGGACAAAGGATGGAAGACTGGTAGTCAATCACATCCCTGCGTTTTACCAGAAGGCACACATTTTGACCAAGCTGTTATCTAGCTAGAATTTCACTCGCTTGAGGGATAAGCTTAGAGTTTTCAAGAGAGGCAGAGAAGCTAAAGATTCAGGGAAAACCCTAGATAAAATTAAGGGTGAGTAATGGGAGTATGAGTGGTTGCACAACTCTGATATAAGTACTCGGGTTGATATCGCTTCTGCCTAGTAACCCGCTTCTTTTATATCTTGCATTGGGCCTGGTTCACTAAAGCCTATAGCAGCTTTGTTTCTTGTTAATGCACCTGTGCATATATAGAGGTTGAAACTCTGCATTGTATCATTATCAAGTTTAGAGATTAAAATCTTATCTGTTTGAATTGCATCTCTTCCTCCTCAAACAAATTTACTGCTTACATTGTATCATGACTGAGTTACTATTAGCAATCAACATTTTACTAGCCGAAATGATTATGTATTAAAGGGTTCTAAGAACCTACCAGGCTATGTACATTACCACTATGCGTTTGTTTCGGTTGTAAACAATGGAAACTATCATTTTCCACATCATTATCGGTTTCCAGATTATCGATCATTCCATACATTGAATCTTCGGAGTTGTTTACGTTTTCATTTTGTCTTGGGCCGTGTGATTTACGTTGTTCTCATCATTGCAGGAGGTATAGACTGCATTATTTGTCCTATCATTTTCCTATTCACCAAAAGTGACATCTACGACAAAATCGTTTAATTTACCGCTATCATATGTTGTTTTCTCCATGTGTTCTGGCAAATTCTGTAATTTGTTGCATTAACAGAATTAATATTTTAATGTATCTCTGAATTTTTACTGTCTTCTCCTTGTACCCCTGATCATGCAAATCCTCATTTAAGCATTGATTTCTAGAATCACTAATAAGTTGCCCATTATTTTCAGTGTGTTCTCCCACTTCTACGCTATTAGCTCTTGATTTTGGTACTCATATCTCTTTTGGTTTCTATTTGCATTATGTAAGGAAGTCTCCAAACACTCCACCTTCCCTGGCCTTCAATTTGGATGGTGCCCTATAACGCTAATTACTCTTTCCCTAACCGTGTCACCATTAACTTCGAGGTTGTCATTTTAATGTTTGATCCCTACATGCTAAATTTTGAAAATCAATATATTTTAGATTTTCTGTATTTCATTTTACTGTATTTTTCTATAAGTTATCAAAAATAACATATAAATGAGTTTAATTTTTATTTCCACCATATAATTTATTGTTTTACTCTATTTTTGTTTTGTTTAAGGCATATTCCCTTGCTGTAACACTTCTTGTATCCTAGAATATGATATGTACGCTACATAATTATCTTTTTAGCAAATTTGTTTGTTATGGCATGTTCCAATTATTTAGTTTGGTGATAGTTTGAAACTTTTTAAAGTCACAATTGGACCGACTTTTTTAGTTCATAGTTAATTTATTTTTATCCCCATCTATTAATTTTGGTTGTTATTATTCTTTACGGTTTTAGTCTGATGGTTGTTTTAGAATTTTTTTCTTTTTCTTAAATTAAACAATTTATATTCACAGATAACTTTTATTTGACCTACATTCGCAGTTTTATTTAAAAAAATTAGTTTGGAAATTAAAGAATGGTTGTTTGATATGTGTGATGATTCGTTATATATAAGTTTTGCATTTATTTTAGAAATTAGCAAGTCACATCTCATTGATCCAATTTCATTTCTTAAAAATCAATCATGTGATATTGATTGTTGTCTCTTCTATTTATTCCTCCATTGTAGTTTCGGTATATTTCTATTTTGAAAAAAAATGGTTCTAAATTTATGCTAAAATTGATAGTTTGTAGGTTCTTTTTCTATCTTTTAATAAATGAACAACTATTTAATGTTGTACATATTTAATCTGAAATTGGTTTTCAATGGTGTTGTTTGATTGCCATTATAGGATAAAGTATGGTTATCTTTTTCCAACATAATTGCTTTCCAAAAAATCATGTAATATCCTAGTCCTTCATTTTAGTGATATGAACAATCTACCTCTTATATTTGGACCATCTTGGAATTTAATTGAATACTATTTTAGATAATTTGGTTGTTATATTGTTGCACTTACTTAGTTTGGTAATTGATTAGAACAAAATGATATTACACATGATGTATGACATCTTTCTTTCATTGTTTTTTGTTTTTTCTAATCTATTAATTTTAATAATTACTTCTTGCGATAATTTGGTCTAATAAATTTTGTTTTACTTTATTTTAAGTTTCATATGAGTGTGGTCTTATCATTTTTCATTTCACTCCATCTTTTTTACATTCTAGAAAAAATAAACCCTAATTTATCTACTATGATGTGTTCTCTCTTTTAGCATCTACATCTTTGTATTCAACATGTTTTATACATGATTTTCTATAGATAATATTGATTCACGGATATTTTCATGAATTTAAATTCTATCCATATTAAAAGTTTAAGTTTAGAATTAAAGAACTTTATTAATGGTGGTTAGATATAAAGGGTCGTTAATTTATTATTTATTTTGCATTTAGTCTATAAATTAGCAAATCACATCTCATTCATTAGATGAAAAATTATTTATACGCTTTAGTTTAAGTGTCTTTTTAAACTTTTTTTTTAAGTTTCTTGTTGTTTGTTTTCTTGGATCAACAACTATTTAATGTTTCACATATTTATTTTGAATTGCTTTTTCCAAATAGGATTAGTTATCTACTATGTAAAAGGTAAAACTGCGATTCTCTTTTCAATGTAAAAGCTTTTCACTATGTTATTTTATATTTATTCATTTTCTTAATATGATTATTATATCTTTTGTATTTAGAATAATTTTACTCTGTATATTTATTTTTCACCTTCCGTATAATGATTTATCAACAATTTAAGGGAGCACTAGCATTTTCATTGTTATATTTTTATTTTATAAATCTTAATTATTAATATCCTTTAATATAGCATTACATTCTTTTATTTGTTTAATTAATCATGATTTGAGTTTATCATTCTTAAAAATGAGTAACTTGTGGTTTTTGGCTCATTATCAACTACTTTCATTTTGAATGTTTTCTTAGAGTTGATTTTTTTTAATCTGCACTCAAACTGTCGTAGGTTTTAGAGTAAACTAATGAAATATATAATATGAAGAACTAAAGTATTATTTTTAGGTTATTTTCAATTTTATGTTAATTTATCTTTATAATTATTACAAATATATATGGCTTTTTATGAACTTTTTACACAATTCTTCTCATCTTTTATACAAATTTTGTAATACTTTTAGGAATTAATAGCACTTATGTTGTTGTTATTTTGCTTAAATGGGTCTCAAATATCAACGATACCATTAGTGATTTGGTATACCATCAATATCATATAACTTTGTCTATTTGTTTGTTTCATCTTGATTTGAGTATTTCATTCATAAAATATAAATAACGTTTTTTGGATCATTATGAACTTTTTTTTTTGAATTTTTTTAGGAGGGAAATCAACTGAAATATATAATACGAAGAACTAAAGTATTATTTTTAGGTTATTTTCAATTTTATGTTAATTTATCTTTATAATTATTACAAATATATATATATATGGCTTTTTAGGAACTTTTTACACAAGTCTTCTCATTTTTTATACAAATTTTGTAATACTTTTAGGAATTAATAACACTTATGTTGTTGTTATTTTGCTTAAATGGGTCTCAAATATCAACGATACCATTAGTGACTTGGTATACCATCAATATCATGTAACTTTGTCTATTCGTTTGTTTCATCTTGATTTGAGTATTTCATTCATAAAATATAAATAACGTTCTTTGGATCATTATGAACTTTTTTTTTAATTTGTTTAGGAGGGAAATCGACTGGAGTCGTAAAACGATCCCAAGTGCCCCTAGCCCGGTCCACGAGCACCACATTAGTTGTTGGTCTTAGCGTGTGCACATGGTAAGCTCTTAGCATGCCATCCGGGTTTCGAACCCACGCCACTATTACCACAGCGCAAAGCCTTAACCGTTGGGCTACTATTGCCAACTCATTATGAACTTTTTGTTTAAATTTTCACTTAGAATTTAATTTTTTGTTTGTATTTAATTTTTTTAAGGTATTAGACTAGCCTAATGGATTTGATAATATGGAGAATTGAAGTATTGATTTTCAGGAGATTTTCCAATTTTAAGTTAATTTATCGTTAATTTGTATTACAAGTGGTTATGTTGTAACATTGAATTATTATTATTATTGTATGCTGATAGTGCACGCGCGCGCGCACACGCACACACACACACACACACACACACACACACACATATATATATATATATATATATATATGTGTGTGTGTGTGTGTGTGTGTGTGTTGAAAATTGGTACACTTTTATTAACTAGATAAATAATAGTACATAATACAGGTTAGCACACTAACCGGAATACATGCAAGAAGTAAAAAAGAAATAAAAAATACAAGTGAAAGCAAATGCTAAATTAAACAAGCTAGGCCCATGATGAGGCCGCAAATTCCATGGTTGCGTGTGTGCACGCGCGCGCGCATGCATGCATGAGTGAATTAAAGGATTAATGTCATTCTTGCAGAACTGGTGTCTAATATATTATTTATATACTTAACATAGTAAAGAATTTTATTAGTACTTATAGCACCCCTCTCGGAAAGTTAACGCAAAGATCTTTTAGCATGGTGGTTAGTGCGTTGTGTTACTTTACGAGAGGTCGAGGATTTGAGTCTCGTGGTTATCACATTTGGTATCAGAGCTAGGTTTCTATTGTGTGCGATAGGGGGTTCTCGCCTTGTGATCCGTAGTGAAGCATTGACTCTTACCTCTACACGTCCCAGTTGGGGTTGGCGCAGTTGAGAGTTTGTCCGTAAAACTAGCGTCTGAGGTACTGGCGGTGACCATTGGAAGGACAAACACCGTTGCATTTGGTATTAGAGCCAATACCCAGTCAGAATTGTGTGTAATGTTGTGAATCTCAATCGATGTGATATCGATGCGAGTTACATGCACAACGCCTGGGATGTGAGTGATATGAGCCAACGAGGACGTTAGGCTCTTTAGAGGGGGGTAGTCTGTAACATCCCTCTCAAAAAGCTAATACAAAGATCTTTTAGCACAGTGGTTAGTACGTGGTATTGCTTTCCGAGAGGTCGGGGATTCGAGTCCCGTGGTTGTCACGGTAATATTGTTAATATTTGAAGAATACCACTAGTGTAAAGACCCTCCATTTTAAATGATTCAATTCGACAATGAACCACAGTAACCTAACACAAACTGTTAAAAGGGGTGAATTGTTAAAGGGATTCAAGGTAAAGAAGTAGAGGTAAGAAACAAAAAAAATCGCACAAAGAAAGGACAAAATATAATAATTACATAATTGAATTATAAAGTTGTTTATAATATACATCATCTACAATATCAGAGTTAAACAATCAACGAGCATACTAAGTAATGATGCAGAATTATAGTAGTAAATATGAACTATCTATCTTCATCTTCAGAATAAAATCTTTGGTTGAACTAAAACAACTCAGGCTGACTCGAGAATAATGACAACAATATACTTGAGTACGGATTAAAACTTTTCACATAAGTCAAGTCAAAAGCATAAATAAAGGTACATGTAACTTAAGAGATGTTACAGAATTTTCTACCTTCTAATGATTTGTTAAACTATCTATACATAGTAAAATACACCATATGTTGTATCCATCAATAAACTATAATATTGAAAATAGCACCAAGACATTACCAATATTCCCCTTTACATATTTTATATGCATGCGGTCTATGCAGGTACCGTAAAACCACCGTAAATTCGTAGCTGTCAAAAAACCACCTATAGGTACAATAAAAATCAAAATCGTAGTGGGCTCGTATAGAGAAAAAATATGACAAGGCATATGAGGCAATTCCCAAGGTAGGATTCTACTAGTTTACCCCCTTCTAGCTGGTCATAACTCATACCGGCCGACTGCATACAACACACCCAAATCAAATTAAGGTGCACCAGTTGAATCATAAGTCAAGTGAGTAATAAGCGGAGATGTGTTCGCTAGAGATATCCAACCTTAGTGGCCAAAATAGGCTTCTCTATAGTTATTTTAATTTTGACATAAATGTCAAGGCTATCCATCGTCGTTCACTTACTCCATTCGAGTAAACGTTCGCCAGTTCAACCACTTTAATTTTGGAACATCCTCCATGCATATAGTTGTTAAAGTGGTTCTAGTATTGATAGAGAATATGCTAATATCTAGCTCTGATCTCTTCGATAAACAATCGACATTTACATGCCTTGGTCATTTTAAATTTCAATAAAAACATCATACTTATCTAGTATAGATCAGTTTAATATCAGGTTTGAATTTCAATTCCACATTATCGTATACCAAATAGAAAAAAATATTGAATTTATATTTCTATTTAATATCTCACATCTGAGATCACCTTAGTTCGAATTCCGATTTCACATTATCACGTACCAAATCAGTTCACGTATCAAATCAGTTCAATACTGGACTCAAGTTACAATTTCATATTTTTTTGTATCATAAATCGGTTAATTATCAGGTTTAAATTTCAATTTCTAACTTTCAGGTCACAAATATCGTTATTCAAATGTGATTTTTTACATTCAAATAGTTTTGGATCAAACGGCTTGAAATGAAAATAGGTTAAAGTAAAATAGTTATATATATGTATTTGAGTATTAAAATAATCTGAAATATACAACATGTTGGGTAATGCGATATTACTATAAAATAGTTTAAATTTAAAAAAAATTTGAAACAATAAAGTTTTTAATACAAAATCAGTTTAAAACTAAATAATATCAATTGAATTTAGTTTATTTTCTTTTAAACCTTTTGAACTTAATTCCAAATTTAATTTAGAACCCTTTCAAATATCATATTTCGAGTTTAAACCAAATTCCAAAAAAAAAAAATCAAGCCTCAACTTATTATCAATTCAAATTCTGATTTCAATTCAAAACCAATTTAAATTTTAAATGTTTTCACGCTAAATTTACAATTCAAACACGCTGCACCTAATTGGTTTTAAACTTAAATTCCAAGTTCAAACACATTTACATTAAATTGGTTTCAAATTTTCATTTTCAACGTTTGAATTGATTTAATTTCGATAAATTCAATTTTGATCACAATTTTAACTTTTAAGATTTAAAACCAAAAAATTTCAAGTCAAAATTCATTAAGCCATCCCATTTAATAAATTCAGCTATATAAATTTGAAAACATTTCATTTGATCAAATTCGGTATTCATAATTTAATTTACTATCATATGGCCAAATGACAATTTTATTTTAATTCTAATTACAAGGGCGTATATCATTTCAACTCAAACTAGATGTCTTAGATATATATCATTGCAACATATTTTTCAATTTGGATATCCAATGTCCAAAATATGTATATAATAACCTAGATAATTTAGCTGATATACATGATGATAATAGGGATTAATCATAGTCAATAATGGTTCGAATTAAATCTTCCAATCAACAACCAATAATCATGTACATGCAAACAACATCCAAATCGACCATTAAATCACAACAATCACTAGTTATACAATGTCATTGTTCTAACTAGCAAATTAAATTTCCGGACAATTTAAATGTTGATTCAGCTCAATGTCAATTCAAATTCAGTCATTAGAACCCAGTTTCCACATATTTAAATTTCTAAACAATCAACCAAAACAAGATGTCACATCAATACCAGTTATCATTGTCGGATGTCAAATAACAGTTATATTCAATTTTAATGTCAATTTAACTTTTTAGCTAATAATTAAATAAATCATATCATATTATAACTTAACTTGCAATGGAAATATTAATAGTCGTGGGTGATTTTAACAATCACCTTAGATTTAAGTCTCGTTAAAATCCGAATGAACGTGATTTCTAACGGTTTCGAATCTTAACCAAACCAGTATTATATTGTCCAAAATTTTGATATGCACCCAACGGAAGAAATCGCATACAAATCCAAGTTATAAGAAAATCAAGAAAGTAATAATTTGTACATGTGTTTTCAATATAAACAAAACAATTAAATTCGTATTATGTTCATTAAACACTATCATCAATTTTTAGTCTTAAGAATAAATGTCAATATCACAAAGAACTTGAAATCTAATATGGTAGAGAATTAAATTAAAATAGAATCAGTGTTAACAGTTTTAGCCTATAAAACATCTACCTTTACAAGATTATAAGTAGATCATTGTTATTGACACTTCAAAAATGGTTAAGAGGGGGATGTTCGAAAACAAAATTCGATATACAACCATCATTTTTCGTTATTTCTCATTTTTCGGTGGAATAATATCAAATTTAAGGGTGAAACTCAACCATCGTCGAATTCTGCGAATAAATGCAGTAAAGCCTCATTGAATTTCACCTGTGTTCCCTTTAACCATTTTGAAGTGTCAATAATAATGCTCAAGTTTTCAATAGATAAGCTTTAACTCAACTGCCACTAGTAACAGTGCAATCCAGTCCCCAAAGTATGTCTAAGCACGGCAACAAAATAACAGGCTTACATCCTTAATCTCCTAAGCGCTTTTATCCTAATATGCCTACCTATCGATTATTTGTATATAATTTTTAATAATAACGGAAGGTACCACAATTTAAACTTGCAGTGAAGAAATTAAATTACCGTTTGAACCCTTTTTTGAAACAAAACAACATTGCTATAACTTAGGATTTAAACATCAGCATTAGTGGAGATAACAACCAAGAGAATGCTTAAGTGAACTGCCTCTTGTGTTAATCGAGTATCAAAATCAATTTCTAAGGATCAAAATGGCTTCAACCAAAATCTGAGGTAGTGTTTGGTTTACCATTTTAAGTTTTGAGTTTTCGTCCATACAAAAAGGTGCACAACGCGTGTATATTATGGAAAACAACCATTTTAGAAAACAATGTTAACATACAAAATAAAAAACAACTTTTATCTATCTTTCATGTTTTGAGAAACAAGAGGAACACTGAGAGCAATTCTACCTTCCATGATTGTTACATCCCTCCGCGGACCCCTCCATCTTCCTTTCATACCTCTAATGTTTTATAATTAATTTCGAAAATTCAAAACCCAAAACTCATTTTAAACCAAACGCACCCTGAGATTCGCGGTACTGCATGAACTAAACAATTATCTGCAAATCCTTGAGCCTATTGTGGAATATTGCATAGAATACTATCACCGTCTATAAATCAATCTTCCAACGTGCTGACTAAGACCGATCGCTATCGACTTGCTTCCCTTCATCTTCTCCACGTGTGACTAGGGCAGCACACAGCCATATCCAACCCGATCCAACCCACCAACCTGACCCAACCCTCCTTCGTTTGGGTCGGATATGAGTTACAGTTTGTAACCCTTACAATATACGGGTCGGGTTTGATATTCTGTTCAACCCAACATTATTTTAACCCAACCCAACCTTATATTAAAAAAACTAATTTAATATCAGTCCACTTAAAATTAGAATAATATAATCCTAGAATAATGTTTAATTATTTTATAGTAAATATACAAAAAAGCATATATCATGTCAATCCAAACTAGATAGAATTTGGAAAATATATTTTAAATAGCATTTAATGTAGTATAAAACAAAACACTTGTTGTATGCAGTAAATTAATTTCATAGATGCGTTTTACAATGAAATTTTAATAAATATGACTATAATTAATCAGTTATTTTAAATATATTATGCTAGCTAAAATCTGATATATTATACAGGATATTTTAATACTATTTTTTAAAAAAAAAATCCCTCATATTCTCACTTTTTATTATATTCAATCAACCCAACCCTATTAAACCCGATCCAACCCATATCCAACCTCATATAGGGTTGGATACGGGTTGAACTAGCTTAAACTCATACCTATGCGGATCAAATGAAGTATTTGGTCTAACTTGACCCAACCCATACTTCGTGCATACCTACCTATGACCGTCGTTGTGGCATCAGGTAAGCTATGGTAGTGTGTAGGCAAGTAGGCCGTTGTGGCGTGTTTACATGAGGTCGATTACACGCTGCTGACATCAAGAGGTGGTCAGATTGTTAGAGCCCTAAAAATTTCAACAAATAACTTGATTGCATATGGTGGTTGTTGAGGCATTTTTACAAACAAAGGGTTACAAGCTTATGCCGCCACCACAGACGAAAATCCTAGTCCGGTGATGTCCCATTAGAAATAGGAAGATGATGAACTTGGAAAGGGTGTTGGGGATTTCACGGTTTGAGACTATTGGAGGAAAATGATCGTCGTACTTCAAACTTTAAGGATCTATAGAATAGATTCTTTCAGATAATAGTTCAACCCAGCAAGTACAAACGGATTATCGAACTATCAACTTTCAGGATTTAATGAAGCCTTGGAACAGTGTAATCAGATTCAAAGTTTATACGAATTTGATTTGACCAAGAGAACTCTGATTTGGATTGTGATGATGCAAAAATAGAATTAGATTGGAGAGGAGGAGAAGAAGAAAACAATTCTGCAACGTTTTCAGAATTGAAACACTGTAGAAGCATTTTAAAACAGAACAGTGTTGAAATGGTTTAATGGCGTCGTAGAACCGTGAGAAAAAGAAGTTGATTTCAGAATTGTATTGAAATGCTATATGGACGTTTCTACTTATAGGTCGCGAAGTGTAGCGACCGTTTGCAATAGTTACGTCTGTTTCATATTCGAAACACTGCATCTCTTCATTTGGAACATTCATAAAGTGTCGCGCCCTTTCGTTTGCAAATCTTATGAAACGTTGCACATTTGAATTTAGCGCCGTCACAAAACCCGCCCAGATTTAAATTACATTCGGGTCCGTAATGGGCTAAAAACCGGTCCGTTACTGTTTTGAAATTTGATCCAAAAATATTGCTTATTTGATCCGGACCCGACCTGGTTCGATTGGACGAACAGTGGCAGCGACACGCGTGTATGTGGTAGAGATGCATGGTCTCTCTCTTTACAACAAAAAAACAAGTTGGAGCCCCAAGGCCCTAACACACTTGTCACAAAGCCCCTTTAAGTATCTTGAAACATTTTTTTATTTTCATTATGTGGAGCTAATCCCCACACCCTTCCTACTTCTTTTCTTGCTTCCCTCTTCAAAAACAAACCCACACCCAAAAAGCTTTGAAAATTTTACAGCAAAAGGAATGACATGGAAACCGGTCCAGGCTTTAGTAATGGGTGATTCATCTATGAACGTGCCCACATGTATGCATGTCTAAACTAGAAGGAAGAAACATGGTTATATAATGGGCTTTATTGTATTTTAATAGGCTACAATGCTTTGATTCGTTAGCCTATGTAATTGGGTAAACAAATATGGGTTAAGAACAGCATGTAACGATATGAAGAATTCATTTATTCTATTCAATCTATTCCCTGGTATTCTTCTCTTGCAATTTCTTTCCTTTCTTCTGTTTTACCTTGCATATCTCTATATTCTTCCTTCTAGCTGCTTTTATCTTCTTCTCTTAATCTCTTGTGTTATCTCCCTTCTTTAATTCTCCTCCTATTACAGTCATCAATTCTTCTGCTATACTGAATTTTCTAACTCCATGATCACTCGATCAAAAATGAAGGAAAACGAGCCTAACACAGACAGGACTGTAGGCAAGGAGGAAACCGAGGTTTGGTAGGGCAGATGTCAAGGAGATGGTGACGGCCAGTGGTGGCCCATTCAATTCACCGCTTGAGCCCCATTGAATTTTGGTTGCCCTCCAACACAAGCAACAACACTTTTTTGTGCAAAATAACATAATTTTAAATCAAAAAATAATTATTGCATACAAAATCACGACAGTAGTTGATTCAAAAAATATGAAATACTAGTTCTCATACAAAATGCTACAACCATCCAATAAAACAAGTTTTGCCCACTTCACTTAAGCCAAATGGTTGTTATGATCTCGCATTAAGTAACATAAAAGTTGAACCCACCCACGATTCATAATGCAAATGTCGCATCTTGACATTGTTTTACTCTTCTATTATAAGCTCTGAATTTTTATTTTCTAAACTTCACTTGAATTTTTGAATTTTTCATTTTTTCACATGAAATCTAACAATGTGTATTAAGCAAATTAACTTGCAACGAATTATTTTACTACTATAATCGTCATGTCAAAAATACCCAACATATTCTCACAATTAAATTTGAGTAGCATCTAAAATCTAGTCAATAATCCTAAAATACCATCCACTATTTAGAACATAATCATATACCTTGTCTCAAATTAAACCGCAAACCATTCAAACATTATTATGATTTATATCATAAAAAACATGAGGCACTCTAAAATTTTCTATTTACTAATTAATTAAAATATTAATATTACAATTCATTTTTTAAATTTCACTATTATCTAGGTATAACTCAAAATAAATTTCACTAATCCAAACAGGGAGATCCCAATTTTACCAATTTGAATCATATGTAAAATTAAAAAGCACAAAGCTTAACCTTGAATTCCAGTTCAAAGAAGGACAAGAAGGAAGAGAGAGGCATATGCGCCAGATTATTGATGGAGAGTGAAGATAGCTTTGTTGGAAGAGACCTGCGGAGTACAGGGTTGATAGTGACTGCAGATGCAATGACTCACGAATACAATTAAAATGAATTTTTCTTTAATGATGGAGAGAATAGAGAAGTGCATGTTTCGCCTTTTGTTTTCTTTCTTTCTTGGCTATAGTGGGTTGCTACATAAATTTTTAGCTGGGATTTTACCCTTTTCAATATTTTGCTGCCCTTCCCCTATGGGTTGCCCTAGCCCATCGGCTTGCTAGGCTGCCCATTGGGACACCTCTGGCGACGGCGAGGACATTGAGGCATACATTTGTAGTTGCCATGGAAGGAGGTGGTTGAGAATAGGGTTATAAGTTTGGAATTTTTTGTGAATATCGAATATTTAGATAGTGTTTGGTTTATTTTGTTTTTTAAGTTTTGAGTTTTCAACGTTCGTTGACGGGGTTGACAGACCAAAGATAGAGGGGATAATGGAGGTGACGAAGAGACGGTGGATGGATGAATGAATTTGTTATTGTTCTTCCATTGTTTCTTAAAATACAGAAAATAATAAAAAGTTGTTTTTAGTTTCGTGTGTTAACTTCATTTCGTAAAATCATTTTTCACAATATATGTACGTCGTTCATACTTTTGTATGTAAAAAAATCAAAAATTAAAAAACATAAAGCGAACATACCCTAAATAATTTTAAAACTTGACAAAATTATAATATAGTTGTAGCATACACATATGTAGTTGTGGAGATTGGAGTTTTGTTAAGTGGTGCCAATCTGTGTTGAGTATGCATATCAATATGGGTGCGTGCCAAAGAGGCGCCAAAACACAACGAACATGAGTCCTTTAGAACCGTTACAACTTGTGAAGTCCATTTCTTTAAGTCATTTTTAAAAAATGGCCTCTCATCCATTTATGGTTAATGCAGATTAGGTTCTTGACCCCTATGTTTTGCACAGTGATCCCCTTTTCTCATCTCATAAATTTGGATACTGACCCAAATATATTTCAGAGCCATGACATTGATTAAATTTTTACATGTTGTATTGGTAAAATTGCCTGTGGCTGGTCATTTATATCATGACAAAACTGTGAAGAAAAATGTCAAAATTGAATGCCTTGGCACCTTTAATTTATATTTCAACGATGGTCAAGTAAATGCTCAACATGTTGCAAGCTTACCCAGATTTTGTTTCTACACTCTTATCTTTCAGGCCTAGTTTTCATGACCGGACCGAACCCTCGGTCCAACCATATAAATGCAATCCATGACCTTCGACGACCCGGAAAGTGAGATAGCCGTGTTCAGTCGATAACTACATCTAGCCACGGTTCAATCTTGAGAATTGCAGTTCTTAGGGTTGTAATAATCACAACTGTAAAGATTGGTTCAATTTATGCTGGAGGAGAAGATGCGAGAGAAAAAAATAAAGAAGAATGTCTAGGAAGGTTGCATTGGAGAAGAAAGAAAGCAAGGTTAGGTTGGAGACAGCTGGAATAATTGCAAATTAAATAATATGGCTGTTTTGTTATGTTAAATTGACCTGAGAACATTGTTTTATATGTTTCTGGCAGTAATTTTTATTTTTTCAGGCCAAATTCCTAATATCATATATTTATATACTAGTTTTAATTGAAATTCATGTCCGCACAGTTCTTACGGTTCGACCGATCGAACTTTTAAAACCTCCGACCTTGAACTATTATGATTCGATGCATGACACGGTCATGAAAACTATGCTTTCAAGTACACAAATTAAAATGTAAAGTCAACATAAAATGACATAGTTTTGAAGAAGGAGATGTTACACAATGTTTTAGAGAAGGAGATCACATTGTATTCTTTTAATTGTCTTGTTTGCATTTGCTTGGGTAGTTTTAATAACTGAAAGGAGAAAAATAGTTGTGATCAAAAAGAAATAGTGCAGGACTTTAAAAAGGAAAATACAGTATTTGGATCAAGTATCAGGCATTTGATGCGGGCAGTGCAAGGATCTACAAATGCTCATGGACAGACCTACGTAGTTTGGGCACCTGGAAAGTCCTAGTTGTGACTTAGTAGAAAATTAGAGTGTGTTTAGTTTACATTTTTTTATTTTGAGTTTTCGCACATACAAAAGTATTGCTGACGCTTACAAAACGAAGTTAACATGCAAAACCAAAAACAACTTGTAACATCCCATATTTTTCAGTATATTTAAAGCTCGATTTAAATAAATAAAATGGAATAATATGGCTTAAAAATCAAGTTTTGATTAATTACGATAACGATAATTGGTCAAATTAAGATAAGACAATTTTGAAAATTAGGTATACCTAAAATGTTGTAAATTGAAATTTAATATTTAAGTAGTTAAATAAATTTGAGTGGTTTAATTTAAAAAGTGAAATTTAAATTTAGTTTGGAATCGGTGAATTTTAAGTTATTTAAGTTAAGGATTGAAATTCTAATTCAAAATTCAAATAAATGATTTTTGGGAACTTAAAATTTGTGAAGTCAATTTCTAAAATTTTTGAAGTTGGAATTTGGTTTAAAGGGAATTTTATTAGTATTTAATTTTAAATTAAATCAGTTAATTGAATAATTGAATATTTTATTTATTTAATTAACTGTGAAATTTAACTGTTTTGGCGACTGTCTCGGAATTCGACGAAACTGGCGCCATCAAAACCGGAACGGTGAATTATTTTAGGATTTTAGTTTGCGTTACAATCCGACTTACCGTGTGATCGTACGAGAGGAAATGTGAACGAGATTAGTGTAAGTGGATAATTTGGTTATTTCTCTTTTGGGCCTTATATATATATATAAAACTCCACATCCATCCACCTCACCGACTCATTCTCACTTCACGTATAACTCTATCTAACTATTCTTTCTCTTCAATGGCAGAAATCAAATTTCTAACCTAGATTCAAATAAAAAAATCCCAACTTGAAATTCAAATCTCCTCAAAGCATAGCTTATTATATGTTAAATCGAAGCTCTCAACCTGTAGAACTCAGATCTACAGTTTATTTCGACATGCAGTGAGCGGGTTAGTCAGAAATCGCGGTCAAAGATTCGAATTTCGAAAATTAGGGTTTGAGATTTGGGGCTTTTTGAGTTAGGGCCTAATCAGAGATTCCAGCATACGGGTATTGAAGAGTTGGTTGAGGGGAGTTCGCTGGTGGTGTTCGTCGGAGGTATAGAGCGGTAGATCATCGGGAATTTGTGGGTTAGGGTTCGGTTTTGCGGATATTGGGGCTGGCGGCGGGGCAGCATACGACCACCGGAGTTGGCGTGAGGGGGTCCATTCGGTGCGGTTTCCGATGAAGTTTGAAATGGTGGCGGTCGGAGTTCTTCTGGTGGTCGGAATTGGTGGGGATTAGCGGTCAAAGGCGGAGGGTTTCACGTTGAAACTGGGTTCGATTTCAGCACTGTTCACAAACGGGGGAAAGGAGGATGGAGCGGGAGAATTAGTCCTGGTGCTGAGGTGGCAAGAAATGGTTGGTGAGGTATTATTTAATTAATTTTTATATATTTCGAATTCGAATAGAAAAACGCTGATAACTCCTTCGTATTAATTCGGATTTGGACGCGGTTTGTTGCGTTGGGATCGTGGCGAAATTGCGGACGTTTTGGCACTGGTCTGGTTGCATTTAGAGACTGTGAAATTTTGGGCTTCTTTTGGACGTCCGATCCATTAAGGACCCAAAGGTGAGTGATTCTTCGCTCACGAAATACTGAATTATTCCCATATTTATTGAATTAAATTATGAAGTAAGTTGGTTGCATGGTTGTGTTGGATTGTTGAGGTGTGGTTCAAATTTAACATGCAAGTGTGTTAACATGCAATTTAAGTAATTGATTTGTTATTTAATTTAATTTAAATTTCTAGTTGAATTAGAACCCTTGTAAAATCCTGAAACAGTTTAATGTTAATCAGTTGAATGAAATGGTTGTGATGGATGTTGGTTGAAATTTATTACTGAATTTATAGTGACACTTTATGCTCCTTATTCAGTATATTGTGATGTATGTTGATTTTGACGATAAATCCCATCTACCCTTGATGTTACGGGCATCTAATGAACCCGGGGTTTATCGATAAAATAAATTAAGAACACGGAGTGAAATGATAAATCTCTGTGACCCTGATGTGGATTGAAATGATAGATCCATCCCTGAAATATCGAGAAATAAATTTAAAAAAAAATCACTTGGCCATTGGAGAGATAATTATATACAGACATCGGTTGGTTAAATGATTTTAAATATTTGAAATTTTATTTGATAGAATTTTTTTTCATTTAAAAGAAGGTGCCAATACTCGATAATTCAATTCTTTAAAGATTCTGAACTGGGATGTTGATTAAAAGGGGCTAAAGGAATTTTCCAAAACAAAGTGGAAATCTTTAAATTGGGATTTGAATATGATTTAAAAATCTTTTCAAATTAATAGTTTGGATTAGAAAGGAATAAATTCTTATGGAATCTAATTTTTGGGGAAAATGGCAATCGAGGGTATTCTGAGTTGTTTTTAACTCAGTTTGAATATATATAGTTGAACTCTTGAAATCAAATGGTTGTTTTGAACGATGTTGGAATGAGTTATGGAATTTAATGGACTCCAATGAGACCGGAGGATAGATTCAAGTATTTGAAATTTGGAAGAAAGGAACAATTATGGTTAGAGAAATTTATTATATATATATTTATACATTTGATTCCAAATAATTATTCTTCCTTTAAATTTGTTATTTACCTCTATTTATAACTATTGTATTATAAATAAATTTTCCTTATAATTCATTTTTCAAAATTTCTAGTAAACTTTTATTTTTAAGTATATATATATAATATTTAAATTACTTATTTATTTTAGTTATTATATCCTATATATCTATATATTTATTTATATAAAAATTTTATTATTATTATTATTATTTTAACATTTAGTTTATGAGTATTTTTGAATTTATAACTTTCTTCCTAATGGCAATGTTTGAAATTGAACCGCTGGTTCGAATGGGGTTGAGAAAAATTTTCATCCTATTTGAATATATATATATATATATAAACCGATTTAAACAACTTTATATGGAAATATGAATTACATTATTCTCGAATATAACAGATTTCCTAAGATATTTAAAATGAGTAATTATGAAATATATATTCTAGTTGAATATGAATGGATTTCGAATTTTAAATCGATTCGTGATAATTTGAAATCCTTGAGATAAAATATATTCTATTTGAATATAAGTCGTTTTGAAATATTATATGATTACAATATAATGATATGAATATATTCTAGTTTTAGAATATAATCGGTTGGGTATGATCATGATATGTCGATATGAAAAAAATTTATTCATTTGAATATAAACTGGGTTCGAAACAAAATATGATATTTTGATATGAAAGCGAACCTTTCAAATATAAAAGAACCGACCGATGTGAAAAGATGTAAGCGTTGGTTGTTAAAGAGACCGGAGTCGACATAAAGCATACTCTCTGTCAGTGTCGATACCACTTTGACAACTGTGAACGTTATGACGTATCCAGAATGAGTATGATGACTTGGAGGCGATTATTGAATCGAAGAAGATGTACGATGACGAAATAGCCCTGACCTTCGGGTCAGAATTGAAATGACTAAAACAGGAGCTATACCGTGACTAATTGAGGTTAGCGCCTTTGATCGGACACACTTCTTCGATGCTATTTATATGACTATGATGATGATGATTTGGGCCCATTTAATTTTATGATTATGGGAGTGTGTTCCGAGGTGGGCGGTAGTGGCTGCTATGCGTTACCACCGGTCCGGGAGTGCAATTGGTAGAATCCTACCCTGGGCATTGCCTCGAGTGCCTTGTCATATATATATCCATATCGAGCCCATACGATTTTGATTTAGCATTGCCTTCTATGGAGTGCCCTCTGATAACACCAGTACGGTGAATTTACGGTACTGTATAGACTGTTGATGCCTATAAACGGCGTAAGGGTAATATGGTAATCCCGCTTACGCTATTTTCAGTATTTATACTTTACTGGATATACATTATAATAATAGCGTATTATTATATAGATATTAGTTTAACGGATCCTCGAGAGATGGAAAAATCCCGTAACATTTCTTGAGTTACTGCACCCATGATATTGATGTTATTTCGTATTTTAATTTGACTAATATGAGATGATTTAGTGCTGATCCGAGTGTTTGTTGTGTTTTCTTTTATGTAATACGCTCGGGTCAGCAGACATTGCAGTTACTGAAGATGACTGTGCCTTGGAGATCGAAGACGAAGATTTGTATATACATTTATCATATATAGGTATTTTCCGCTGCTTATTATATCTGTATGTATATGTAACTCTGATATTCATTTGAATGTTATAACCAATGTATACATTCAACTGCCTTAACTGCTATTTATTTATTATATGTTGTCCTTCCGCTGTGAGATTTTGGGATTTGATTTCTCTTCTTTCTTTCTTTTTCTTCTTTATCAAATAACTGCCTGTGTTGGCGATTTGTTTGGGTCGACATGTGTGGTTTATTGTCGATTTGAACGGTCAAGAATGTGGGTCGTTACAGTTGGTATCAGAGCAATGGTTATCGATAACCCTGGCTCTGTTGGGAATTAACTCATTAGAGATGGGGTTAGTAATGCCCTAGAATGAGTTTGAGTGATATGAGAGAGCGTATTTGTATTTTTATAAAAATGGTTGTTATTGTGTTGGCCTGTTCTGTTGAATATTTATGGGTTCCGGTTGATATATGGGACGCCATTGTATCGATAGGAATTTATAAATAATCGAACAGGACGGATCGACATAATATGGTTTTCATTCATATTCTAAATATTTATATATCAAATATAATATTGGTTCAAGTATATGTGAAATCGTTTTAGTAGGTGGTGATTTTAAGCTATTACCTAATATGGTTGATTCGATAATAAATTTTATAAGGGAAATTCAAATGATATATGAGAACAATTTGAAAATGAAATGATATCCAAAATAAAATTGGGTGAGAAAGATTGAGATTTAAATATAAATGAACTTGAAACTTGATCCTGGGGTATCTTTGGAAATAGTTGCCAAAGTTTTAAATAATACTATATTTTAGGTATGATCGAAAAGAAATGGTTTTAAAGATTATTCAAAGTGGTATAATCCCTCCTTGGACCTTAGAAACGATGTCGGTAATGGGTGCACACATTATCGATGTTACTCCGAAGAGTCTAAGTGGGGGAGAGACCACTCAATGATTATTATAAAATCAGTTTGACAAAGGATTTTGAATTTAACTCCATATAATATAAATTTTATGTAAAGGTATTAATATATAATATTTGAAGGATGAATTTGAGTTTAAACCCAGAATTTAAATTTTGAGTTCTTTGATGACCAAAGATTTGGTTTTAAAATTGTATATGGTAAGTTTTTCATATAAATTATATATGTATGTTATTTTAAACTTGATTTGAAATCCGGAATCGAGTATTGAGTTTACCTCAACTAATAACAACTATAAATCTATTTAAAGCGAAATTTGAATTCGAGATTTATAAAATTTATATTACGAGCCTGAAATGGCGCGGTAGTTCGAAAATTCGATTTCTAACTTTGAATAAATATATAAAATTCAATATAAGTTGGAATTGGATAAAACGAGAAACTCTAGGATCGAATTGACCATATCTTTCTAATGAATGTAAGAAATTTAGTTTTTACTTTATAAATGGTAAGTTATGACTAAATTAAAATTTAGAAATAGCGCTATGGAATTTATATATTCATATATACTTTATTAATATATAAGTTTAGAAATGGAAATCTTATAAAAGGTTTAACTTAAGGAAAGTGAGTAATGATGATTGGAGACTAAGTCTAAATTTAAAATCATGAACAACATTGATTTAATTAAAATTATGGATCTACTTGAAATAAAAAGAAAAGTAATGGACGAGAGAAAATGATTAAGATTTGAATCGAAGTGCCAAACATGAATAATATGGTGCAAATATAAAATTGGCTTATACGGGGTAATAACAGTTAACGAATTCTAAATCCGAATTTGGGGAAATCGTAGTTCGAGTTGATGGATTCAATAAAATGAAATTGACTTGGAAAATTTTAATAAGTCAGTCTAGAACCAATACAGAACTTTGGTTATATAAGAAAAATTTGACTCATATTAGTAAGTGATGAGTAGGCGAGTCAAGTAGAGTTAATAAACGGGATGAAATAAAAATGGTTTATATAAAACCATGACGAACCTTAACCCGTTATATAGATTCGAAGTTAACCCAAATGAGGGAGCAACTGAAATAAACTTGAGGTTTAGAATATGAGATAAGGTGATAAAAATGTAAACCAAGTCTAATTTGTTAAATTAGAATATCGGAAGGACTTTGAACTAAGAAGATTAAATTTAGATAGGTGAAGAAGAGAGTGGTTAATATATAAAGGAAGTACCAACATAAGAATAGCGAGATGCAGACACAAGTGAAAGGAGTGAATGTGGATGAACTTGAGCTAGTTCAGAATAAATGAATCCGAACTAGTTCAAGTGAATGGTTAAGCTAATGTGGGTAAACAAGATATTATTCAACGCAAAAGGATAAAGTAACTTTGAATAAGAAATGAAGTGGCAACTTAATTTATATTTATGAAATTATGTTTTATTTAAATCGAGTTGGTTGGAAACATTAAAAAGAATTCAATGTTGTTTGAAATTGAATGCTTGAAAATGAAGCAAATAGAAATATATCGAGATTGAATAAGCAAATGAATATGAATTCATTTCTTGAATAAAGAAGTGACCACTAGTTTTGGAATGATGAAGACTTAAAATTAGAAAATTTAGAATCCGAAAGTTGGAAGTTCCAAAATAAATGAGTCAAGGTTGATGCGTAAATTTGAAGTATTCAATAAGCTGAAACAAAATGAGCATAACTTTTGTATGGATGATCAGATTCGGGCGATTCTGGACTTTTCAGAAACCTTAGAATCTGAACTAGAATTGTCATGAATAGAGCCTCATCAGATTTTTTCAAGCCTACATGTTGAAAATTTAAGATTTAGTCAAAGTCGTATGCGCAGAAAATAAAAATCTCAACTGAATATCGATATTGTTTTGACCATAACTCTCTAACCGAGTACCGGATTTTGATGTGCGAGTACAATTCGGAAAGGCCAGAATGTAAACTAAAACTTTCTCTTAATATGATGAGTCAAATTCTGATGTTTAGAGGGTTAAAAACTGGGTTGAACAATTCAGATCTGCATTTTTCAGTGTACGGGCTGAGATGTTCGCCTTCACTAAAATAGCCATAACTTTTGAACAAATTATCTGAATCCGACGAATCCGGACAATTCGGAAAGCCTGAAACAAATGCTACAACTTTTTCCTAGTATGTTTTAGTCAAATTCCAACTTTTAAAGGGTGATAATCAATGATTTGTTCGCTGGTCCGCTATGAAGATCTTGGTTTTGTGGTTAAATTACTTTGTATATGTTGTGTAAGCTATATAAATTCGCCATATATTGTTATATATTTGATTCTTAGGCATGTTTGAGTGTTTTAGTAGGTGCAAGGAGTCGGAACTACGCTTGGAGCTCGCGTGCGCTAAATACTAAAATGCTAAGGTAAATCAAAATGCAAATAAACGCTTAAAGAGGTAAGTATTTGGGGTTATATAAAGCTTGGTGGTTTTGTTTTTGTTTTCCCCTGGTTCAGGGATGCCTCATCGTTGATGAGATGTATGTTTTGGGTTGATATATGTATCGGGATTTTTCCCGGGGCCCTCCGTACAGGGGAGATGCTGCCGAAATTTTCCGTGATTTCGGGAGTTAGAAAATTTCATAGGTTTACAACTATGTAACTTATTTTATAAAGCTTATTTTAGGTATGGGTTTAAAATGGATATGTGTTTAATATTGTTTCGTTCTCTTTTCGAGGACGAAAAGATCTTAAGTGGGGGAGAATGTAACATCCCATATTTTTCAGTATATTTAAAGCTCGATTTAAATAAATAAAATGGAATAATATGGCTTAAAAATCAAGTTTTGATTAATTACGATAACGATAATTGGTCAAATTAAGATAAGACAATTTTGAAAATTAGGTATACCTAAAATGTTGTAAATTGAAATTTAATATTTAAGTAGTTAAATAAATTTGAGTGGTTTAATTTAAAAAGTGAAATTTAAATTTAGTTTGGAATCGGTGAATTTTAAGTTATTTAAGTTAAGGATTGAAATTCTAATTCAAAATTCAAATAAATGATTTTTGGGAACTTAAAATTTGTGAAGTCAATTTCTAAAATTTTTGAAGTTGGAATTTGGTTTAAAGGGAATTTTATTAGTATTTAATTTTAAATTAAATCAGTTAATTGAATAATTGAATATTTTATTTATTTAATTAACTGTGAAATTTAACTGTTTTGGCGACTGTCTCGGAATTCGACGAAACTGGCGCCATCAAAACCGGAACGGTGAATTATTTTAGGATTTTAGTTTGCGTTACAATCCGACTTACCGTGTGATCGTACGAGAGGAAATGTGAACGAGATTAGTGTAAGTGGATAATTTGGTTATTTCTCTTTTGGGCCTTATATATATATATATAAAACTCCACATCCATCCACCTCACCGACTCATTCTCACTTCACGTATAACTCTATCTAACTATTCTTTCTCTTCAATGGCAGAAATCAAATTTCTAACCTAGATTCAAATAAAAAAATCCCAACTTGAAATTCAAATCTCCTCAAAGCATAGCTTATTATATGTTAAATCGAAGCTCTCAACCTGTAGAACTCAGATCTACAGTTTATTTCGACATGCAGTGAGCGGGTTAGTCAGAAATCGCGGTCAAAGATTCGAATTTCGAAAATTAGGGTTTGAGATTTGGGGCTTTTTGAGTTAGGGCCTAATCAGAGATTCCAGCATACGGGTATTGAAGAGTTGGTTGAGGGGAGTTCGCTGGTGGTGTTCGTCGGAGGTATAGAGCGGTAGATCATCGGGAATTTGTGGGTTAGGGTTCGGTTTTGCGGATATTGGGGCTGGCGGCGGGGCAGCATACGACCACCGGAGTTGGCGTGAGGGGGTCCATTCGGTGCGGTTTCCGATGAAGTTTGAAATGGTGGCGGTCGGAGTTCTTCTGGTGGTCGGAATTGGTGGGGATTAGCGGTCAAAGGCGGAGGGTTTCACGTTGAAACTGGGTTCGATTTCAGCACTGTTCACAAACGGGGGAAAGGAGGATGGAGCGGGAGAATTAGTCCTGGTGCTGAGGTGGCAAGAAATGGTTGGTGAGGTATTATTTAATTAATTTTTATATATTTCGAATTCGAATAGAAAAACGCTGATAACTCCTTCGTATTAATTCGGATTTGGACGCGGTTTGTTGCGTTGGGATCGTGGCGAAATTGCGGACGTTTTGGCACTGGTCTGGTTGCATTTAGAGACTGTGAAATTTTGGGCTTCTTTTGGACGTCCGATCCATTAAGGACCCAAAGGTGAGTGATTCTTCGCTCACGAAATACTGAATTATTCCCATATTTATTGAATTAAATTATGAAGTAAGTTGGTTGCATGGTTGTGTTGGATTGTTGAGGTGTGGTTCAAATTTAACATGCAAGTGTGTTAACATGCAATTTAAGTAATTGATTTGTTATTTAATTTAATTTAAATTTCTAGTTGAATTAGAACCCTTGTAAAATCCTGAAACAGTTTAATGTTAATCAGTTGAATGAAATGGTTGTGATGGATGTTGGTTGAAATTTATTACTGAATTTATAGTGACACTTTATGCTCCTTATTCAGTATATTGTGATGTATGTTGATTTTGACGATAAATCCCATCTACCCTTGATGTTACGGGCATCTAATGAACCCGGGGTTTATCGATAAAATAAATTAAGAACACGGAGTGAAATGATAAATCTCTGTGACCCTGATGTGGACTGAAATGATAGATCCATCCCTGAAATATCGAGAAATAAATTTAAAAAAAAATCACTTGGCCATTGGAGAGATAATTATATACAGACATCGGTTGGTTAAATGATTTTAAATATTTGAAATTTTATTTGATAGAATTTTTTTTCATTTAAAAGAAGGTGCCAATACTCGATAATTCAATTCTTTAAAGATTCTGAACTGGGATGTTGATTAAAAGGGGCTAAAGGAATTTTCCAAAACAAAGTGGAAATCTTTAAATTGGGATTTGAATATGATTTAAAAATCTTTTCAAATTAATAGTTTGGATTAGAAAGGAATAAATTCTTATGGAATCTAATTTTTGGGGAAAATGGCAATCGAGGGTATTCTGAGTTGTTTTTAACTCAGTTTGAATATATATAGTTGAACTCTTGAAATCAAATGGTTGTTTTGAACGATGTTGGAATGAGTTATGGAATTTAATGGACTCCAATGAGACCGGAGGATAGATTCAAGTATTTGAAATTTGGAAGAAAGGAACAATTATGGTTAGAGAAATTTATTATATATATATTTATACATTTGATTCCAAATAATTATTCTTCCTTTAAATTTGTTATTTACCTCTATTATAACTATTGTATTATAAATAAATTTTCCTTATAATTCATTTTTCAAAATTTCTAGTAAACTTTTATTTTTAAGTATATATATATATAATATTTAAATTACTTATTTATTTTAGTTATTATATCCTATATATCTATATATTTATTTATATAAAAATTTTATTATTATTATTATTATTTTAACATTTAGTTTATGAGTATTTTTGAATTTATAACTTTCTTCCTAATGGCAATGTTTGAAATTGAACCGCTGGTTCGAATGGGGTTGAGAAAAATTTTCATCCTATTTGAATATATATATATATATATATATATATATAAACCGATTTAAACAACTTTATATGGAAATATGAATTACATTATTCTCGAATATAACAGATTTCCTAAGATATTTAAAATGAGTAATTATGAAATATATATTCTAGTTGAATATGAATGGATTTCGAATTTTAAATCGATTCGTGATAATTTGAAATCCTTGAGATAAAATATATTCTATTTGAATATAAGTCGTTTTGAAATATTATATGATTACAATATAATGATATGAATATATTCTAGTTTTAGAATATAATCGGTTGGGTATGATCATGATATGTCGATATGAAAAAAATTTATTCATTTGAATATAAACTGGGTTCGAAACAAAATATGATATTTTGATATGAAAGCGAACCTTTCAAATATAAAAGAACCGACCGATGTGAAAAGATGTAAGCGTTGGTTGTTAAAGAGACCGGAGTCGACATAAAGCATACTCTCTGTCAGTGTCGATACCACTTTGACAACTGTGAACGTTATGATGTATCCAGAATGAGTATGATGACTTGGAGGCGATTATTGAATCGAAGAAGATGTACGATGACGAAATAGCCCTGACCTTCGGGTCAGAATTGAAATGACTAAAACAGGAGCTATACCGTGACTAATTGAGGTTAGCGCCTTTGATCGGACACACTTCTTCGATGCTATTTATATGACTATGATGATGATGATTTGGGCCCATTTAATTTTATGATTATGGGAGTGTGTTCCGAGGTGGGCGGTAGTGGCTGCTATGCGTTACCACCGGTCCGGGAGTGCAATTGGTAGAATCCTACCCTGGGCATTGCCTCGAGTGCCTTGTCATATATATATCCATATCGAGCCCATACGATTTTGATTTAGCATTGCCTTCTATGGAGTGCCCTCTGATAACACCAGTACGGTGAATTTACGGTACTGTATAGACTGTTGATGCCTATAAACGGCGTAAGGGTAATATGGTAATCCCGCTTACGCTATTTTCAGTATTTATACTTTACTAGATATACATTATAATAATAGCGTATTATTATATAGATATTAGTTTAACGGATCCTCGAGAGATGGAAAAATCCCGTAACATTTCTTGAGTTACTGCACCCATGATATTGATGTTATTTCGTATTTTAATTTGACTAATATGAGATGATTTAGTGCTGATCCGAGTGTTTGTTGTGTTTTCTTTTATGTAATACGCTCGGGTCAGCAGACATTGCAGTTACTGAAGATGACTGTGCCTTGGAGATCGAAGACGAAGATTTGTATATACATTTATCATATATAGGTATTTTCCGCTGCTTATTATATCTGTATGTATATGTAACTCTGATATTCATTTGAATGTTATAACCAATGTATACATTCAACTGCCTTAACTGCTATTTATTTATTATATGTTGTCCTTCCGTTGTGAGATTTTGGGATTTGATTTCTCTTCTTTCTTTCTTTTTCTTCTTTATCAAATAACTGCCTGTGTTGGCGATTTGTTTGGGTCGACATGTGTGGTTTATTGTCGATTTGAACGGTCAAGAATGTGGGTCGTTACACAACTTTTTTATTATTTTCCATATTTTAAGAAACAATGAAAGGACGATAACAAATTCATCTATACACGATCCCGCGGTCCCTTCCGTCACTCTCTTCGCCTTTGATCCATTACCTCCGCTATACTTCAAATCTTCCTAACTTTCATAATTAATGCTGAAAAATAAAAATACAAAATAAACCAAACACTATTTTAATTTTCTTATATATGATAGTCAAATTAATCATGTAAAACCAACAAGCGTAGATGATTTTAGTACTAAATATTGAGTACTAATTTGGTTACAATGGAAACTTAGTTAGGGATAAATTATTTGCGTTCAAGTGAAGATCACTAGAGGAAGAGATATTAGTATACTATCGTGTTAGGCTTTGTAATTTGTGAGTGACATTTTTGGATTGCATGGGATGACAAAATATGTTCAAATTTATTTCATTTCAGCTGACAATTGACTAGTATTGAGATCAGAAATAAAATAAAATAAAATAAAAAACTCCAGTTAACTACATCGATGGATCCGCATGTAACTTTTTTTGGAGAATAGCTCTTCTTTTTAGTTTTAAGTACAAGATAAACTTGTTCTTGCACCAATCATATTGGTTGGTTGATGTGGGTGCCCGCTTTTTTCAGTGGTTATTATAACATATGCAGTAAGCAAATTTACATGCTCAAATTCGGTGCATGGTATGTGTTATTACTAAAGGTTTCAACTTTCATCGTCGTTCTAGCCTTTGATGGTGCGTTCATCATCATTAAAAATTTTATAGCTCTGATATCACTGTTAGAAATTTTAGAAGAAGAAGGAATTTTAAGAGAATATAATGTATGAGAAGGAAATAAACTTTTTTTTTATTTTTAATCAAACTCAATTGCATACATCAGCTTAATATATTTGCTTTTATAATGCAACACACTCTAAAGTATTCTAGGAAAGCATTATCTAGAATATTCTAAAATAAGAATTCTAATTTTTCCTTTATTCTTAATTAATTCCTTACATTAATACAAGTCAGCACAATTAATTCTTTCCTAAAAAACCAAGATTATTTCCAACATCCTCCATAAACACGGTGCTCCATTCATTTTGTCCTCCTCCATTCACACAAGGCATTCCAAAAAGTGTGTGCTTTAGCTTCCATCTTATTCCAGTGTCATAAACTTTGAATGAGTCATATATGTCAATTTTCCATTCTTTCATAATTTCATTCTTACATTTTTTTTTTTCATCCAACTCCTTTGCATACTTCCCAAATATGACTTTTGCATGACATTTCAGAAAATATTGACTGGAAAATAAAGTTGTTAGGAATGATATAGTCTTTGCTCACCATTTTGTTCTTATCTTCATAAAATTCATAACTGGACCCTTTCACTTTCTTTTGCATCATTTCTCTTTTTTATCCTTTTAATACTCTCTAATTCTTTTTCTTCCAAATTTTGCTTGTACTTAAAATCTCCAACAGCATATTGAATTTCTTTGACTTCTTCATTTCCCTCTCTTTTGCTATCACCTTTGTTGACTTTCTTTACTTTATCTTTGTTTTCTTCTTTCTCTTTCACTTTCATTTTGCTTTCATCAACAATATTTTGCAATTCTTTCCCACTTCTTTCCTTGTCTGTCTTGTTATTAGCATTTTTCACATCCTCTGTACCAATTCCTTCTTTCAATATCTGTTTTTCTTCTTTTATCTTGTCAATGACATCTTTGCATTTTAGATTGCTTTCATTACCCTTCCTTTCCACTTCTTTGATTTTTTCTTCGACAATCACGCCTTTAGATACACCTTTTTCTTTTGTGCTCTTCATATTTTCCTCAATAGATATTTTGTCAACATCAACACCCTTGCGAACTTTATTTATGTCCCACTTCACATTCTTAGATGCTCCGTGAATTTCTTCCTTAATGCAATTTTTCTCATCTTCCTCTTCTTCATTTTCTTTGTGAGCTAGTAGCAACATTCCAACGTAATTGGTTTTCTCTTCAACTTTTATGTTTATTCTTTCTTTAAAAACTTGAAGAATCTCCAAAAGTTGACCAATGTTCATGGATTTTACATTTTTAGAATCTCCAATTTTAACAACTATGTTGTCAAATTTGGAATCTAAAGATCATAAAATTTTCACAATAACTCTAGGATTTTCCAATTTTTCTCCATATTTTTTCATTTGATCAACAATTGATATAACTCAATAAAAATATTCATTAACTGATTTTGATGATTTCATATGCAAAGCTTCAAACTTACATTGCATAGTTTGCAGTCAAATTTTCTTCATTTTATTAGTTCCAATGAAGTCATTCCCCAAAATCACCTATTTCCTTGCTCGTAGATGCATCCATTATCTTTCCGAACATATCATCACCCAAGCCTTGATGAATGATGACTAATACTTGTAAGTCTATCTTCTTCAAACGCTTCAATTTATCTTTTTTAACTTGGGATAAAGTGGTGACATCGACAAGTTCTTCATACCCATTTTTTACGATATCCCACAAGCTTTGTGATTCAAGCGACTTCTTTATGCGGATGCTCCAAGCGTCATAATTATCTTTCTTCAATAACGGAATTTGAAAAAATGACATTCCATTTGCCATCTTCCTTGATTATCCAACCTGGCTATGATACCACTATTAGAAAATTTTATAGATCTGATATCACTGTTAGAAATTTTAGAAGAAGAAAGAATTTTGAGAGAATATAATGTATGAGGAGGAAATAATTTTTTTTTATTTTTCTATTCAAACTCAATTGCATATATCAGCTTAATACATTTGCTTTTATAACGCAACACACTCTAGAGTATTCTAGAAAAGCACACTACAACAAATTGACTATATTACAACTGTGGAAAATAGTTGTAAAAGACTTTTATACAATGGTGGGGCCACCGCCTTCTATTAAGAAGTTGTAATAGACTAAAAGATTTTACAACTGTTTTGCACCATTGCGACACCATTGTAAAACGTATATTTTACAACTGTTTTCCACCGTTGTAATAAACTTTATTACAACTGTTTATAATTGTTGTAATATATTTTATTAAAATTATTATTTAAAGTTGTAATATATGAACAAATTATATACATAATATTAATAAAAGAATTCATCTCAAAACGTATTATCGACAAAACTGAAAATTTCAAATAAACTTAAAACATGAACCAAAACAATATATTAGAATTTTCAAACTCTCATCATTTTTTTATAAATCATATCAAGTACATAAAGCAACTACAAAGTCCATTATCCACGACTCCAAAATCCAAATGGCTTGAAGTCATCTTTCATAAATATACATCACCAGGAGTAACACAAACATAATGAAATTGATATTTACTCGCAATGCTGCTGGTCTTGCAATGGTCTTCATTCTTGAGTTGACTTCCAATGAATTTGAGAATTTCTTGCAATGCTGCAGGTGTTCTTGAATTAAACTACATGAAGTAACATATTAATAAATAGAAATGAAGTATATTAAAGTATGAAGTAATCTAAGCTATAAAACGTAACAGAAGCTATGCAACATTCAATATTAATATTTTGATAAATAAATATGAACTAATATGATAATGTGAAATATAAACAGTTCTAGAAGACATACCTTAGTGGAAAAAGAAAAGGGTCATATTAAAAAGAAAAGAAAAAGGACATAATTAAGTACATAAATCAAGGAGAATAACTCCTCACTTGTGCATCCTAATTAATACAAGTTGAATAACTAACGACTAACCAAACTAATTTAATGATTTTTAAATTCTCAATCCATTAGACTGAAAATTACCATGATCACATACGTCTGTATGTTTATTTCATATTAGTTAATATCCAAAGGTGAAGTGTTTACATGGGTAATTTTCATTTTATTTGTCCTGCGCCTTCCTTTTGTTCATCAAAGAATTGTTATAGTATGAGCAGTAAGTTAATGGATACAAATTTTAATCAAATTGATGAACAAAGGAAACTTTTGGCCTTTGCTAATACATTCAACTGAAATAGCCAACCATAAATTAGACAATTCTATCCATGATATGCTAGTCAAAACCAAAACTACTAGTTTCCCGTATGGAAAATATAGGCGCTAGAGTTTAGGCGAAAAACAATAAACTCTAGGTCAGTCATAGGACTGGTGTGAGAACTAAAACAATTATTAACTTTATTTTAAAATTAGGTAAATCGCGGTACCACGTTGTATGACACGGAACAAGTTTCCTCCCACAAATACCATAAAACAATACTCACAATGCTAAATAAAAGAAAAATGAAGCTACTATAAGACTCAGGTCCCATCACACAATGCAACGCAAGCCAGAGGATATGTTTTACCTTATAATAGCCAAAAATGCTTGATATGTGAAACTTATCTTTTATTACTATAAGTGCATAGTGCAGAAATCAATTTTGAAGGTAAATGTATCAATCTTAGGCGGCATAATACCCCATCCTATTATGTCGCCATATAACTGCAAAGCTCATATTAGAAAGTTGGATTTCTTTCAGGATGGCTACTAATTCGAAAGATCGATCACGTAGTGAAATATTCCACGGCTTACGTCCAGGGCTTTTGGAAAACACCGTAATGCACGTCTGCACTATATCCAAGAAACAAGTATCACCACGGCTTACGTCCAAGGCTTTGGAAAACACCGCTTACTCTATCCTTTTGGGAATCAAGTATAAGCTTTACCCCTACTAGGGTGGAGCGACCACACCCAGCACATCTCGGTCGACCGAATCCATGACAACCCTAAAAGTTGTTGTCTATCCTCATCTTGAAAGTATACTGATCTAAACATCAGTTTACCATCATACCGGTGTGTGAGGCTCGCGAATTAATGCTACACAAAGCTGGGCTACTTAAACTTATGCTTTGATCATCCACCACAAGGCTCTGCTTTTCAACAAAAGCCTTGATCCATGCATCTCAGCATATCACATTGTCAATCCATACCATACCATTGATTTCTACCAATATATAGCCTCTAATCTCGTACGTCTCAGAGAAGGGTGTTAAGCAAGAGAATAAATTCTCCGTCACCAAACATATTTATACATAGCAGAGATCAATGAATACAACATAAAGGAATACAATGTCAGACGTAACATCCATTTGCAAGTCTGTTCTGGGTCTGAACGAAATCAAAGACACCTTAATCCTCGTCTCATATGTCCAATATAGAAGAGAGGCCCTCGCATATGCGGACAATCAACAAGTACATCCAGACAACTACCACTATAACCCCTTTATGGGAGCTATCCAAATCCAGGGCATCAGTAGTAATCCATTCGATGTGAAGATCACCGGTCTTCAACCACCGCCTTCAATATCTTCGACTTTTAATCGTCGTAACAATTATCCAGAATGGGTTAAACCCGGTCTTTCCGAATAACTTGTGCATCTTATAATCAAGTGATAAATACACAAAGATAGCACACATCTCATTCCAATCTAGAATATTCTTTTATTCAAATAGCTACATCATTAGGGAAAGGTTCCCATTAATTTTATCAAAGATAGATTCTTTTAAACCCATTCTTTATTCTTCCTTTGGATATCATTCTCAAAAAATTTATTTTATCTTTCCACAACTTAAACTAAATTAAGTTTTAAGAACTAGTCAATATTTTACACTAACAATGAACTGATGGTTAGATCAGTATACTTTCGAGATGATGATAGACGACAAATGAACTTTGGATCTAAAATATACCTCCTGACAGCACTACTATACACTAACAATGAATTTTGATAGGAGATCCTACCATGTTAGTGTTATGTTTCAAATTAATTATCGATCTATTGAATGTAGTCACTTAATTTAGTAACTCCCAAGATAAACAGAATGTGATCACTTAACTTAATTTAGTAACTCCCAAGTCAGATTAACTTAATTTAGTAACTCCCAAGTCAAATTAATTTAATTTAGTAATTCCTAAGTCAAATTAATTGTCGGCTCACATAAATTATACCTCTTGGCCACAAAATTAACTTGTTCATATTTATGAGATTTCTCGAAATGTTCACACGCTTGATATATACACCATTCATAAACATATGTGCTCATGCTCACACTTGATATATACACCACTCATAAGCAAATGTGCTCATAATCATTGTAAGTTATATATACACATGTGCATGGAGAAGTCGTACATTAAACATATACTTATCCAATTGTATTTACAACATAACATTCATATAAAAACTTTAAATGGATCGGTATGTCCAAATAATATTTATATATAATAAGTTATCTGTGAAAACCCGAAACCCCAGGTCACGGAATTAAGGATAATCATTCGGAATATAACTCATTAATCAACATTACCAGATTATAAATAATAGCATAAACATGAAATAGAATAATTTACATCAATATGACGGCGGAATCATAAAATGTAACAAACATCAGAGTAGCACAGTCATACGATACAACTTAGTGCATAAAGGAAATGATTAGTCTGCATCAATATCACTGGGATATATACATCAGATAATACATAATAGAGATAAATCAGTCTACATCACGATCAGCGGAACATATACATAAGATAATACTGGCAGAAATGTCAATAGCCAAAATACAGAGAAAGCTAGTCTTCGCCATCAGCCAAAAAGCACTCCATGCTATAGTGCTAAGCCAAAATACATCCTGTAACCTATCACTGGGTTGCCCGTGTGAAAATAAGGGCACCCGAGTTTGCAAATGGAAACAAACTACGAGTCAGTCATGGGACTGGTACGAGAAATCTACTTAACTAGTTAAACAATAATAATAAGGCAAGTTATAGGACCACGCCGCTAACACGGAACGGGTTTTCTCCAGTGATTGCCAGCGCATGAAATAAAGTAAATCCTTTGAACAACGCAATGCTTTTTATAAAAATGAAGCCATTATAAAACTCAAGTCCTATCACACAGTGCAACGCACGCTGAAGGATAGAGTTTTACCTTATAACGGCCAAAATATGCTTGAAACGAATAAAACAAAATCATTTGATATTATCACTAGCACATATATGTTTCAAAAGAAATTTCAATCATAATGTATCAATCATAGACGACATAGTACCCCATCCTACTACGTCGCCATATATAGGTTTACAATCAAAACCGAAATGTCATATTGGAAATTGGATTCCGTCATGGGTCGAGGCCAAGGATGACTCCTTGCCGCTTCGAGACATTCTAGCAAATGTCTCGGGACTACACACTCTGGGCAACCCCTGGATCGGTTGGGTCAGTCCTCTATTTGAGAATTGGCAATTCCTGAACACACGTTTCCCGGTCCTATCGGACCTAACCATCGGCTCCGTGGTAACCGATATATCCGAGGCGCCTCACATTCCATCATCCACATAGGTAAAAATATAACAAATGTTCGGGTTCCATACCATGACACCACCCATAGATAGAAAGAAATGTCATGTTCTCCCAACGGTCCGATCCCGTTTTTAACTCATACCGAGATGTGAGGCTCGCGAATCAACGCTATACACAAAGCTATGCCCTTTAAGGCCATGCTTTGATCATCAACCACAAGACTTTTCTTTTCAACAAAAGCCTTGATCATTTGCATCTTTGTATGTCACGCTGTCAATCCACACCATACCATTGATGTCTACCGATATACAGCCTATGAGCTCGTACGTCTCAGAGAAGGGCGTTAAGAAAGAGAATAATTTCTCCGCCGCCAAACAAATGCATATTTAGTAGAGATCAAGGAATACAACACAGAATACACATCAGATACACATCCATTTATAAGTTCGTTCTAGGTCTGAACGAAACCGGAGGCGCCTTATTTCTCGTTCCATATGTCAAATATGGAAGAGAGGCCCTCGCACATTCGGACAATCAAAAAGTACGTCCAGACCACTACCACTATAACCTCGTCAAGGGAGCTACCCATATCTACGGCATCAGTAGCAATCCATATGATGTGAAGATCACCGGTCTTGCACCGTCTTCATATCTTCGACTTTTAATCGTCTGTCAATTATTTGAAATGAGAATTAGCTCGGCCTTTTCAAATAATTCACATATATATAGAATTCAAATCAATTCTTTCCATGGTTAAATTATTTGACATCCACATTTCAGTTCATTAATATAATTTTCATGTCAAACACATCCAACCATCAAAATATCTGATAAACTGAGTAAAATCGGTTTATTTCCATTCCATATCGTTGTATATATTTTATAACGATTTATCGCTATTTTTATTTATTTAAAAATAGTCCATTTTAATTAAACAACGCTTCAGGCCGTAACGTGGCCCTAGCGCTATTTTTCTTCAAATTTGATTTACGCATTTCTCAAAATCTAACCGTTGGATCTTAACAAAGTTAATACCGTTGGAAAGATAATTCCAAAGCGAACCCAACGGTTTCGGTTTTGGGAAAATCCGACGGTCTGTTCTCTCGATATAATCATTTAAAATTATGATTTCAAAACACGAACTACAACTGCGTGATTCGTTTTATTTTAATTTATATTTATATATGTATAAAAATATAATTCAATCTGGCGCTGTTTTTCCTCAAATTTGATTTAAACATTTCACACAATCTAACCATTAGATCTCAACAAATTTTATATCTTTGGAAAATATTTTCAAAGCGAACCTGATGGTTTCAGTTTCGGGGAAATCCGATGGTCGGATTTTTCGATGTAATCGTTTAAAATCACGATTCCAAAATGCAGCTGCAAGATTCATTTTATTTTAATTTATATATATATATATATATATATATATATATATAATTCATTCGACGATTTTCAAACCGTTTTCACTTCAAAAATTTGGCTAACGCCTTTAAATTTCGAAAATTTTCGCCATAACCTCCTTTGTACTGAGAGGGGTTTGTAAATTTATTGGGTCATATTAGGTACCCAATAAATCCAGTATAAGCATACACAATTTATAGTGTCCTATTCTATGCCCGAGGGATTGTGTAAAATTATTCCAGAGATAAATTTGTCACCTCGTCTAGTGTTGGAAAATAAATAATCCAAGTGCCATATCTAATAAATAGAGAGATGTGATTATTGCCGACTCTACACCCTTGTGGGTTTTTTAATTAAATCTGATAATTTACTGTTATATTTATTTTGTCCATATTAGTCCTCAGTTCAACTTATAATTCAATCATCGCCATACGAACACCTTGCTCATATGGTAATCTCAACCTCGTCATACAAGCTCCAAATGCTTATATGGAATATGATATGCTATGACATCAATAGTTCGTCTTCGGTTCAACCTGAAATACAGTCATCGCCATACAAGCCTCTCGCTTGTATGGTAATTCCAACCTTGTCACATAAGCTCCAAATGCTTATGTGGTATATGATAGAGAATGTTATATTCAAGAAGTTTGCCATGTGATGTAGTTCAAAATTAATTGTTACTATCCTATGGCGACGTTTATAATCTCAAATAGAACAACCAGCACACTGCATCCAATGGCATTCATAGGAGTTGATATATAAATAAAATTGCGTAGCTAACTCATTAAGGTTTACCTACTTGTTGGGCAAGCAAATAAATTCTTTACTCAACAGCAAATCTATTTACATGTTTAGCATGTGTATATATATGCATAACTACATTAAAAATAACATTTTTAGCGAACAAATATTTATTTCCATACATGACTATTTTTAACACTTCATATACATGTTAAAAATATTACTTTCAATCAACAAATTTTTTATTTCAACACATGGCTATTTTTAACACTTCATATACATGTTAAAAAATATTATTTTCAATTAACAAATATTTATTTCAACACATGGTTATTTTTAACACTTCATATACATGTTAAAAATATTATTTTCAATGAACAAATATTTATTTCAACCTTTGGTTATTTTTAAACGTTCACACATACAATAAAATGTGATTTTTATTGTTCAAACAATTTATTTCAAACATGAATATTTTTACCGATTCATATATACAATAAAAATGTGATTTTTATTGTTCAAACAATTTATTTCAAACATGAATATTTTTAGCGATTCATATATACAATAAAAATGTGATTTTTATTGTTTAAACAATTTATTTCAAACATGAATATTTAACAACTCATAAATTTTTCTTACACATGAATATTTCAGAAAATTTCGGCATTACAACAGAGGGTATTTAGCACCGACACCGTGTCCAGCACGGCTCCTCTACTATCCTAGCCCTCGCGGCGGTACAAGGGGTTTATTTCAATGATTTATACAATATCATTCATTTTCACAACACAATGGATTTTCACCACCAATTTCATTGCTACCACAATCAACCATTCACAATCACAACCAAATTTCACAACACAATCATTTTCCAAAACACAATCAATTTATATCGTCCATGCTTTACGGACGAGGGGAGTATATAAATATATACATATATATATATATGTACGTATGTATGTATATAAATATATTTATTTCCATTTCAATTCCATTCAACGCACATATGATTTATACAACGTACATATAAATTATACATCACATATATAATTTATACAACGCTTGTATGTGAGATATACAACGCTTATATAATTTATACATCGATTATATAATTTATACATCGCTATTCCATTCAAATTTGAATTTAGAAATCTCACTTTGGGTTCCACTCCTTCGTAATTCGTAGAGAGCTCCAAATGTGTTCTAGTCTCTTCTAGAACGTAGTGTATGACGTCACGGTCCCGGTGTCTCTTGTTTCACTGGATTTCGACAACATACGAAAAAGATACGATTTTTATTAGTAAAACGAACTTTGCAATGCCTTATAGTGTTTAAAACAATTTAAATATAAACTGTCGTATACCTCAGCCAGAAGTTCAAAACTAGGTTTAGAGATTTCGTCCAAACCGTTACTCGAGGTGATGATGGGGTTGCGCCAACTTCAAGAGCTCGGAGAGGCGCTCAGACCGATGGTGGTAGGGCTGAACTCGGTGCGGCGGTGGAGGCACAATCTCGGTCGACGCGGGTGCACTTTTAGGCAATGGTTCTCAAAAAACACAACACGGTGGAAGGTGAGGTTTATATGGATTTGAAGAGAATGAGAAGATCTACATAATCCTCAACATAAGCATTGAATTTTATTGAGAGGATTTTGAATTACGGAGGAGAAAAGAAATAAACAACTGCCGCTGTCAGTTTCTAGGGTTACTGGTTTTTTATTTTTACATTTTCCTGGAAAAATAATTGTGGAAGGAATTATTTAATTGGCCCGTATATATATTTATTCCAAAAATAGTTTTTCCTTATCCGGACTTCAAATCAAACCCAACGACTGACGCCCCTAGCTAAATACCACCATTCCGAACATAATGGAATATGTTTCTTAAGCCCATTTGAATGCTACAGTCAGTTTTTCTTCAAATTAGAATGTAAAACATTCAAATTTGGATTTGAACGTACATTTTAATTTGCCGGGGCCACATACTAATTCCAAAAATTCCTGAAAAATAAATCAAGCTATGTTGGGATGATACGGTCCCAAAAAAATTAATTTTGTCGAATTTAGAGACCGTTTGAAAAACAGACTTTTTCTGGTTGATCCAATTCAAACTAAAATTACCAAACGCATTTTCCTTTGTCACGCTCACATATTAATTCCAAAAATTACGGAATTTTAAACCTAGCCATAATTTGACATTCTGGATTTAACCAAAGTGGTTTCATCGAAAACGGAGGTCATTTGCACAATATCTATTTTTAAGGGCTATATTTAATACTAAATTTCATAGTGACTATTTTGAATATTCAATTGGCCATATCTTTTTATTCCCGCTATGAAATTTAAAATTTTCAAATTCGTTAGAAAGATATTTTTAAACAGGATTAAATATTTTTGGTTTTCCTAAAATCCGGTATATTTTGAATCCTGTACAATCAGTAAAAGTTCAAAGTTAATTTGCAAACTGTCGCGCCGTTTCAGGCTCGTTATATAATTAAAATAAATTTATTTGTTCTAACTTAGATTTAAATAATTTTTTAGTCGTTATTATTTAAAAGTAAATCATTTTAAATATTCCAAATTCATTAAAATAGCCAAATTAAAATTTTTAAATTGGTTCTGATTTTCCGGGTTGTAACATTATCCACTTATACATCCAGAAGCAGCAAGCATATAATTAAAGTAAAATAAATACCATTTGCATATCCAAATGTCAAACACAAGGTAAGTAGGTATAATAAAATAAAGTGCCATTATTTTAGCCTATCGTTATTTAGCTATACGTGTGTGTGTGCGTGTAGGTATACATGTTTTGAACCTGTACATGCAAATCAGATGGAATAAAATAAAATAAAATAACATGCATAAACACATTATGATTGGAATGTGGGTATACCTGTTTTGACCCAATTTCTCTATTCAGTTTCCCACATCAATTCATGTTTCTCTGGCCTCATTAATATCAATATCGAGATTGTAAATACGGTTCAGGTTCAACTTGATCGTTGATGGCCTAACACAATTTTCGCAATCTCGATTATTGATATTGATGGGACAAGAGCCTAAAACAAATTGTCTTCTCCTGAGCCTGCAGGGAAATTATGTATGAAATGTATCAGTTAAGTGTCACTCTTTTATACTGCACAATTTCAGTATTTATGTATACTCTTATACATGCAAAGCAGATGGAATAAAACAAATTAAATTAACATACGTAAATACATTTTGATATACTTGCATAATATCAAATATTGAAAAATTCATAAACTCCCAAGTCCCAAGTCATATGCTGCACAATTTATATACTATGTAACTCATATATATAATTCATGCATCGCAAGGTTTCTACATACATACATACATACATATACACACATATATAGATATATCAATGTAATATGTTTGCCGCAAGTACTCAATCAAGCAATTTAAATGAACATGTTAACATTTAAAATCAATGTCCATATTAAATACCAATCAGTATATTTCAGGCAATCAACATATATGTACAAAACAGGTTCAAAACCCATTCGATTTAGATGCAAACACCAGAAATCAACACTGTTTGGTAATTTAATCTGGTATACTGTCAAAACCCAGAGTTCAAAACCCATTCGATTCAGAAGTAATTTAATCTAGTATGCAATCAAAACCCAGAGCTCAATAGCAACTTAAAACCCCAGACATAAAACCCAGTTACAAACATTGTTTGTAGAAATCAACTGTTTTAGTTTGTGGTTGCAGAAATCAACACTTTGCAGATTTTAACTGTTCAAAACCCTAAACGATATGATCCAAACAAAATTAGATAAATCAAGGTTGGTTTTATACCTTTATAGCTTTACCGATTTTACGATCTTGAATACGATTAGGAATTGAATCAACTCGCTTTGTAGCATCGTTGAGATGAACAACCTCTACTGGTATCCATACCAACGTTGAATGAGATAGTCTTTACAAAATCGAATTAAACTGAGAAATAATAAGCAGTAAATTGAAAGGGGAAAAAAGATGGGTTTTTTTGGGAGAAAGGAAGAAAAGGGAATGAGGGTTAAAAGATTTCAAGTATGAGGGAATAGGAAAAGAGAATAGGTCGGTTACGTTTTCCTTGGACATGCGGACTTGTGTTTACGAAGAGGCGGGAATGTGAATTTTTTTGTCGTGCTTACATTGGTACTGAAAACATTTTTGCTTGCATTTGATAATAAATGCCACTGATTTTTGCAACAAAAAAAATCAATTTTCTTGTAGTGAGCCTTACCGAAGTAACGATTTATTTTATTAATCTCACTCCTAACCTATTCATCCCATGGAGAAAAACCGGTAATACTCCATATCTAACACCCACTGTGTTATCGGTAAATTTTACCATTTCACATTCAAATCCAATTAAAGATTTAACTATCGCACGGTGTAACTCTAGTGATAATCCATCTCGAATACTTCTTTTCATTTAAGAAAATTTCATTTCAAAAATCATTCATCAAATTTGAAATGAAACAAATAACATCGCTAAACACCTCATAGTCAAATAGTGAAATGCTTCACAAGGCTTTAGCATACAAATATTTCTACCCGACCCAATGCTAAATGTAAAAGCATATTTTGCTCATAAACTGGTCGAGCACAATCCAAACAATCAATCAATCATAATCAATATCAACAACCAAGTATATTTGGCTTATACCACTTCTCGTATTTTGGTAAATTTAATTACCATCTATTCATACCAAATCTAATTAAAGATTTATTAAAACTCTACTTAGTTTTAATCTCTAAAATCATTACTTAATGATTTTTATCTTGTCTTTACTTGGGTTAAACAACAAATGTCATGTAAAAACATCATTCACAGTGAACCCACAATACTCTTCCATTTAATATTAAATCTTCACAGAAATTTGAATAATTTATAATCGATATAAATTTTCGTATCGGACTAATACTATAAGTGCAATAACGGCAAGGCCTTTTAAATTCCATAAATTGTAAACATCTTCCTTCGCAGAAGCTCATCTCGATTATTATTAACTCAATTCCAATTTAGTTAAATAAACCAAAAATCTTCTCTAAATCTCATTTAAAAGATTTATTACTTTCACAAGTGGGTTCAAGAACAGTATTATTTAAGATACCATTCACAATGAACTCAAAATCCAATTTTAAATCAAATTCTTTCCCTTGGTTAAATCATTGGTCTTTACCATTCATTTCGTTATGTAAAAAGTTTAATCTAGAATTTAATTCAGTTATCGAATTAAATACTCAAGTCATGACATACCCATATTCATTCTATACATGTTCATGCCAAATCGTACTTAACCATTTTTATTTTACAAACCAAGCAAAAATCGGTTCGCACACATATTAAATTGCTTAAAACAAGTTGAAACGATTTATCAAATGATTTCGAATAAAATCGAGTGCTGGAATCTGCGAATTAGTGAAACTGACAAGTCACAAACAAAATCGAAATGGGCCGAAACTCGGCCGGGAAAGAGCATGGATGGATCTAAACTGTTGATCGTGGTCTCTAACAGTGGTCACCACCGGTCAACAGCCCAAAAACTTGATTCAAACGTTTGAATTAAAAATTCAGACGTCTAAATTTGGATTTCCCTGAAACAACAAGGATTTAGTTCATTTTGGTGCCATTTCGGACATCTGAATTTTTTTTGGTAAGACGTCTGAATTAAAATTCAGACATTTGAATTATAAATTTCAGACGTCTGAACTGCTCTACTTGTTTCATAATTGTTTGAAGCAGGTCAGACGTCTGACCCATAATATTCAGACGTCTGAATCCTGAACCAGAGCACAATTTGCCTAGATAACAAGCTCAAAATGATATCAACTAATGCCCGAAGGCCTATGATGTTATGTATATGCAAATGAGGCTTCTAAAACTCTCCGGGTTAGCTCATAACACCAAACTCACATGCATAAATATTCATACAAGAGATTTGCAACGATTTTTGATTATAAATTCCAAAATAGGCAAATTTTCTAATAAAGCAATCAAATACGATTCAAGTGACTTGTGAAGACTTAGAACTTTGTCGGAGAGACAAAGGAGCTTCACAATATCACCCAATCAACTCATAGCATATAAATGGATCATATGATCACTCCAAACCATAATTTTCCAATTCAATGAAACATGAATACATGAAATCGACTAAGTTACACTGCCTACCTAATACACTATTATATGCAAAATCAAGTGAATACTAAATTACACTTTTACAAGCTAATGGCTTATAACCTAGATGTGAGTTCCTAAAGTTCTCACCTTTGCTTATTTAGAAACAAGGAATCAATTCAAAGCTTTGCTAAATTAACCACTCTTCCAAAATAGCTTGTTAATCTCCAACCTAAACATATACAATTGAATTTCCTAAGAGTTAGGTCATAGGAAATCTTAGAAATCAAAGAGGAAACAAGATGGAGAAGATGAAGAGGAGCTTACTTAAGCTTCTCCTTGGATTTGCACTTGATTTCCACAAGAATTGGGATTGGAATCAAGAACCCTAGCTTAGGAATTTTAATTTCCCATCCCTATTCCCCATTTCTATTTTTCTTCTAAGTGTTGAGAGAGGGAGATGGCTGATTTGGGGTTATAAGGAGTGGGCTATGTTGACTAACCAAGGTGCTAAAACTCCGAAGCTCAGAGTATATCAAAGTTTATACTTTTCGAGCACGCAAACGGCCTTTTGAACTCAATGGAAGTGGTTTCGAGTCCAAATTCATCCGTATGTAAAAAGTGATATTTTGTTCATGCAAACAAAGAAAAAGACCAAATTTCACGTAACTCTAAAGGTATCGATGTTTATAGTTTTCGAGCACGCAAATGACATTTTGAACTCAATGGAAGTGGTTTCAAGTCCCAATTCATCCGTATGCAGAATGACTATTTTTAAGGGCTATATATAATATTAAAATATATATAAATTCCATAATGACTATTCTAAATTTTAATTTAGACATAACTTACAATTTTTGTAAAGTTAAATCTCAATTTCTTACATTCGTTAGAAAATTACAATTCAAAATATTCCAATGTTTCTTGTTTTATCAAATTTTGACTTGTATTGAATTTTATATATTCATTTAAAGTTTAAAGTCGAATTTTCAAACTACCGCGCCATTTCAAGCTTGTTTTAATTAAATTATAAATTGACACATTCTAACTTCGATTAAAATAAATTTCAAATCGTTTATTCTTAAAATAAATCATTTTAAGTACTTAAAATCCATTAAAATCTATTAAAAATAAATTTTAATTTGGTTCCAAAAATACGGGTTATTACAACTTGCTTGCTAGTTTTCAAATTTTAAATTCGACTCGTTAAGTGCCTGCCCTGCTTAATAAAATTTTCAACCACACCCCCTCCATATGATCTCCAAATGAAGCAAACCATGATACTATATGCTGAGATGAATGTAATATCGTTGGCTTCATTGTCATATTCCAATGCATTAAAAATGACAATTTTACCCTTCATGTATTTAGTTTGCTTACTTAATTCATTGTTTTCGTATTATCATAACATTAATATTTAAAGAAAAATATTATCACGTTTTTTGGTTATTTCATTTAATTAATATAAAGGATGTTAGAATTGTACCAAATGATATGCATAAGCATGATATTTTAAAAATGCTAAAATAAACATGTAAGATGGACTTCTTATGCATTGGCAATATCATACTGTTATATTATCAACAATGTCACACTTTACTTATAAGTATCAAATCTAAATTAAGATTTCTATATGGTAGTTTAGGATGTTCTCATGTAGTTACAACATATTGGAGAATTATTTGTTGAAAAATCAGACTCCTTAAGAAGAAATGCTCGAGTTTCTAAGTGATATCAAGCACAATCTTAACTTATGACTTTAAGTTGGTAATGTTTAAATTAATAGGTGTTGACTGATTCAGTCAAACTAATATGTGCAAAAAATTGATGAGCACTATACTAATAAATGCACAAATCTATAACTGAATTATGGATGATTCTAAATGTTGAAAATGCTATGATATTGCTATATAGTAATAATGTTATGGTACATATCACAATAGCATTTAGAACTCGTTAGAAGTTGGGAAATATACCTTTAAAAGTTCCACATGATAAAAGCACTACAACAATGTCGAAAAGAGTTGTTTGATATAGTAGATAATTAAGATAATATAACACATCTATTCACTTAAGGATTAATCAATCGGTTTTAAGAAAATTGACCGAAGAAATACAAAATGAGATTCTATAATTGACCTCAATTGCAAGTGGGAGATTTACATAGTTAAGGAACACAATCTACGGGCAACTACGTAATCAGCTACATATATTTAAGTCGGTAACTAATCTTTTTCAAAATGAAGGCATTTGATTTCTAATATATACTTTGTTCTACAGTGATACACCAATTAAGAATTAGTTTAAGTGTATGAATTGAAAAAACTCCTGAAATAACATGTTATGTGGTAATTACAATGAATCGTAATCATGAGAAAATTGTCATAGTTTAGAATAACATAGTTTTTAAATATCTTGATCAAGATTCTTCAAGAAATGGTATTGATGCATCCACTGAGACAACTGGATAATATTCCTGAAATATTAGACAACGTATTAAATGCTAGGGCATCAAGCGGTTACATTTTACTAGTTATTATGTCTCATCCAATAGCTTCTGTGTAACAACCTAGAAATTTTGACATTTAATAACATAAATTAAATTAATATTTAATGTAAAATAAATATTTATATTTGGAATTTTGTCTATTTGGGACGTTATTTTAGTGAACCAATTCGTGAATTTACAAACATTTGTCAAATAAATAAGATTTACATTACTAACCAATTGAATCTTTAACATTAGTATCCATTTTGGTGTTTTTAATATGAACGATATATAGAAAAACAAGTATTTTACCATTTTGTACTTTAATTAAGAAACGAATTATTTTAATTTTGTTAAGAAGAAAATATATGCTTATATCTGAAATTCAAATTTTGAACTAGATTTTTACTTATTTTAGTATTCACTTTTAGAATAAAATTGCATATAATCTCATTTTAAACAATTTGCCAGAATTAACGTTATTAAAAATTTTTGGTTGAAGCTTGACGATGAAATAAAATCAATTTTTAAGCATAACATTGATGCAATTTTCATTTGTTGACAAAATTTATTTCAATTATAAGTTTGGAAGGTGGTTTACGCTATACGATTTAGTCGAATGAATCGGCTGATAAACGTTGTGCGGTTATGTCATCTACAACAATTTGGTCACCGACAAATTAAATTTCAACAAAGAAACAAATTCCAAATTTAATACATGTGAAGATCGGTTCACCATAATTCAATTTTGTTGTTTAGTAAATTGAATTGGAAAAATATATAGTACTGTACATTTATCTTGTCCGTTAACCAAAAAATATGACTCGTCACATATGTACACTCTGAAATGTTAGCCTGGATAAGTTTACTTCGTTCAAACCACTTTTCCATTTCAGCCCAAAGATTACTCCAATAAAAAATGAACAAAATATGGTTTAAAATCTTGCCCTGTTGATTGCAAATATTTTGTAACAGTACCCAAAGATTTAGAATCTATTAAATAATAGTAAAGCAGAAGAATTTCAAGCTCTCTCCTTAATTCTCTCAAGTCTCTCAGTTCCCCTTAATTCTCTCAAACCTCTCAATTGTCCTTAAAACTCTAAATGTACTTTTTAATTATGAATTAAATTATTTAATTAAATCTTCAAGCTCTCTCCTTAATTCTCTCATTTCCCCCTTAATTCTCTCAATTTTCCTTAAAACTCCATAGATACTTTTAGTTATGAATTAAATTATTCACTCTCATCAAATCAAACGCACAAGTAATCCTGAACGGTCACACCTAGGGTTTCGTAGAAAAACAATTTACTTCGTTTATTTCCCTTTTTCTCCCAAACCATAATCTTCATCTAAACCAATGGTGTTGATCTGGTTCTTCCGCCGTGACTGATCTGCCTCCACTACTTTGGCGCATGACATTTCTCATATCTATCTTCATCATCCAATCATTGGCAGTGGCCTTCTTTTCTCGAACACCCGATAGGTTGTCGCCTGGGTGTTGATAGGTCACCGACGAAGGTATCAGTTCCTTTGCCGATGTATATACTTATAATTTTTTTAATGTATTCGCCCTGTTCTTCTTTCTTATTTCTGCTAGGGGTGGGTTATTATTGAACGCGAAGTTATTGATGCTCACAAACGAAATTGGGAACTAAATTACTTTCTTTATTGTTTCTTTCTACATTAGATAGATTATATACCCTTAGTTTGCCATTATAGAGTTATTAGGTTGAAAATACTGATTTGTGTAAATTGGTAACCATGTGGTTTTGGGTAATAGTCCAGAAGAGCATATGTGATGTTTCTTTTATAGTTTAAAATCAAGGGTTAGCAGTTACATGACCGGTGTAGATAAGGAAAATCTCAATTATTTTACTTATACTAGGTAAAATAATAAAAATACAGACATAGGCATGAGTTATATGATTTGGTTCAACTATAATTAAGATTTTGACTATGTTTGTTTACTGAAGTAAACTTCTAATGATTTAAGGACACTACACATAGCTATACTTTTAACGAAATGTATAATAACCTTCAGAAATTCAAAGTATTCGCATTGCAAAAGAGATGTAATCGTTTTACATTAAGGTTTCGTGATGCTTTCTTGGATTTCTGATTTAGATTATATGCTTCCTAAATGTTATGCAATCCTTATTTGGTAAATGTCAAGCTTAAAAATTTGAATAGTATCTTCACTTTGGATCCCAAAATTAATTTACAATAACCATTCTTATATTTTTGCACTTAACTTAATTTCCTATTTAATGCATCTCAAGTATTGATATGTAATCAACTATCATTTTCAAGTTATATATTCTCAAACTGCTCTTCCATATTCCACTTTCATGTTATTTGTTACTGCTAGATGGATGGAAATTAAATATTTACTTTCAAAATATGATAAATCTCCCTACACGTTAACAGTTACCCATTTCAGTTCTGTAAATATGTACTCAGTCCTGACAAAACACCTTAATCAAATTATTGAAGGAATAAAACGGAGAATTTAAACATTGTATTTTCAAATAACAGCTCATATAATATTTTGGATCACATACATTCTTACGTTTTGTATTATGTTGGAGCATACCGTTACCAAATTTCATATGCCATAGTCTCCATTTTGTTCCTATTTTTATACTAACCATAACAAGTTCTTTTATCCGTTACTGTCAGATAAGATTACACCAAATGTAACTTATTAAATGCACTTATTTTTAGGATTATGCACAGATTCGTAAGTTTGTGAATTACTTTTTAAAAGAGCATGACAATGCCATGATTTCAATTATAACAAGTATTAAATGAGCAGTGAAAGGTTGGCCAAATGTACTTTTATTTGGCCAATTAAATGCTTAGTGCTCTCTCCCAAACTTATTTTGTGAATCTTTTTATCTCGGATTGAATGGACCGTTTTTATTTGAAAATAAAATAAAATCATGAACTGTATTTATATTCAAGTTTTTTGTGTAGCTAAACCAATTAGTTTCAAAGCAAGTAAATTTTATGAGCTTTGCGTTAATAGACATTTCATTTGTATTTATGTCAATGACTCAGTCTATTTTTAATGTATATATTATTGGAAAAAAAATCATCTTAGTCAAACAAATATATACAATCACATTATAACTAAGATTTGCATAAACACTTTTGTCTCTATGTGTGTATTTGTAGGAAATAAGGTGGGTATGCTCCTTTCCTGTGTAGCTTTTAGTCCGTGGTTGACGATATTCATGTTTGATAGAACATGGACTTTTAATACTGTGCCTCTCATTACCCAAGCTTTAATTATGAACTAATGATATGATCATTACAAGGAACTTATAGTTCATATGCATTTACCGAGGAATCTATGTAATTTCACCTCTAGCATATAAATAGTGTTACCAGTGTAATCATTTTTTTAATTCTTAGGCAGCAAAATCAGGATTCGATCAATTCTTCAACGAATTGAAGCGGTCAAGTTTACATTGCATGAACAATCGAGCAAATATGTAATATATTGTCAGTAAATAGCTATATCATTTTGACTCTAATGGTACACATCTAAATAATATCACAAAATGTTAATCACTTCGAATTCATGTCTGCCACTACTTCTGGAATGAATAGAAGCACACCATTGAGACTTGTGTGTATGTCTCCTGGCTCTCGCCAGAAGTATAACACTTCACCTAAAGTAGAAGGGGACCTTCCTCCTCCACTGTCCATGGAACAAGGAATCGAGGCTTTTGATAGCTTATGTTTAAGTTGGAAGTGACCAAGCGACTAATACTGTGCCTCTTATTACATCTCCAGTTGATGGAGCTAAATAATGGCAACCAGCAGTAACCGCTGATGAAGATGAGTTACTTCACTTCATAGTTGTGCAGGTAAAAAAATCGTTACACATGTACACAATACCCATGGAATAGTTCAACATTAGCTCTTGCAGTTGTACCGCAGGGAGAAGGCGATAAAGCATTGACAGAGAGGGGTGAAAACTGTTTGAACATTCGCTCTTGCCGCAGTTTCAGATTTAGCTCTTATAATGCACTCGCCTAAAAGACAACACTTTAGTATTCCTACAGCGAAGAACAAGATATCTCACTCTATTTAATGTATCTGTATTTGGTTTTAACTATTTATTGCACTTTGTTGTAAAAATTTCAAGATTAGCATTATGATGTAAACTTATCTTATTTATATATAATGGAAAATTGTATGCATTGGCTGTCAACTGAAGCTTAAGATAGTTGCAATTATAAATGCGTGTCATCTATACTTATGTGTTAGTTTATTCTATATCTAAGCCACTCTTTTCCTGGAAGTTATGTTTCCCTATTCAATTATATGCATGTTCAGTAAAAACTTTTCTTGATTTTTAGTGTGTTATCAATCGTTCAAATAGTTGTTTGTCCAACTGTCTAGGGTGAATTAAAAATCAATATGCTAATGGCCTTTTCCATTATACTGGATATTTGTCTTCAATTCCTACCTCTTGGTTATGTGTTAATTGTATAAATTTTAATTAGGTGATAGGGTAGAGTGAACTTTGTCAATAGTTATCATATTCCAGTGTATTTCTACTACCAATCACAAATACATCCACTATTGAAATTTTCAGACAATTATATTTTGGGAACAGATATTAGAGCAAACAAATATGTACTGTATTTTCTCCGAAATCCTAAAAAGGAAAACAACTCACTAATAAAAAAATTCATAGGTTAGCCCCGTATGCAAAGTATTTCTACCAGGATGTATTTTATATTATTTGTAAGTTAGAGAAAAATGATATTTTGGAAAACCATTTTGAAGTGGTTTTGTGAGTTTGTAGAATATTTCACCATGTCAACCTTTGATTCCCGTCAAAACTGGATTGGTCGTAGGTTCCATCCCATTATAAAGCATAAATAGGTTGCATCCCATGAGAAAATTAGAATAAAGATATTAGTGCTATTGTGAAGTTTTAACAAAAAATTTCTAAACGATATACTTATGCTGATATCTTGAACTCTTGAATATAGCTGTCAACATATACTTTCGGATACGGATAGTCCTATATATATACGTATCCGAAATCATTTTCGGATATCAGATATCCGTATCTGCGGATACGGACGGATGTCGGATAATTATCATATCCGTTAATGATCGATAAATCAAGAAATATAAATGAAATTTTTTAGTTTAAAATAAATATTTTTCAATTCGATTGATCACAAAAGTGTTAAAAATATACATACAAGATGAAATTAAATAGATTTGACTAGCTAATATGCATTTCATGCATATAATATAAACCTTCGACTTAGTAAAGCAAGAAATAAATCTCATTCATTGTATTAAAATACATATAATTTTGAGCCTGATGTTAAAAAAAATTGGATGGATAATTTTCAGATGTAGATATGTATGTATCTATATATGCATCCGTTTTTTTGAATATCGGATATTTATTCTTTTTTGATACCGATGCGGATAGATTTCGGATTTTTCGGGTATACATTGACAGCCCTACTCTTGAAATCTTGATACCTTCAATCTTGAATCTTTATACGATACAGTCTTTGCTTTCATTATATGTCTATATGTATTCTGCATATACATATATATCTCAACATAAAACGTTAACATACATATTTTATAATAAGTTATAAGGTTGTTGTCATCTAAACTTTGAAATCTCCATATAAAAATGTAAAATGATTGGAAAAGTAATACAATGTAAGAGAAATAGTAAATAAGTGTAAAGCGATAAACTAATTTAAAGTTAAAATATCTGTAAAGAATTCAAGAGAATAGAGAAAACTTCTAAAATTAATAAGAGAGTTTTAAATGGTTCTACTTTACTATTATTTGATAGATAAGATACTTATATTTAGAATGGTAAAATAGATTTATTATGCATGGCATTATAAATTCTACATTTAACTTAAAATATCAATGTTAAAATTATCACAATTATTTACAAAATTCACCCCACTTTCTCATATGTTTTACATTTTAGTTTTTATGTTTAAATTAACTATGCAATTTGAAGTTTGAAATAATAAGATAATGTAATTAAGAAATATTCATTAGTTCAGATGACCATATGAATAATTCAATAATATACATCATACTCATACCAGTGAAATATGATAAAATTTCATTTTGATTAAATTAAAAAATGTAAGTTACGCAACATATAATATATCATAAACAATAGGGAACACTCTTTAATTTTGAAATACCCATACATTTTTTCTTAAAAAACATGCGTTAAATACATTGTCACTTTTAGTTCCAGCCAATCCGTGAATAACTAAAGTTGTTTTTGCCTAAAATAAGTGCATTTGTGCAAAGAAGAATAAAAAAAATAATGTTTATAGAAATGTGAGACTAAGTACAAATTTAATTTTGAAATAAAGCAGACATTAATAGCAAAAAATATTAGAAAAAGTATCAACAATTCTGTCATGCATTACAAAAAATATGTTTTTATAGTAAAAACCTTAATTTTAACCTTTTACCGAGCTATCTCAGTTCTCTTCTAATATTTTATATTTAACTTCATACAATATAGTTAATCACACATCTTAAAACTATAATTAAATTTAATAAACTATTAGTTGTTGATGTGTCAAATAAATCATTAAACAAAACAAAAAAATTCAAATATTTGCACAATATTCATATTAAATAAAGGGTATAAAATTCATTTGGATATACATGTACGTCAGTCACATAACATAATTATATACGTAAACAATAATCACAAGTTTAATTTATGATTCATCTGTATCGATACATTGGTGCATTGTACTGTAAAATTCTTATTTTAACTAAACTGCATACCTTCTGAAATTTTTACAGTTGCCTCAAAAAACCACCTCAATATCGCATGATTTTGTATATTTATATCCATATGTTTTCAGTTAATCACGTGGTTGTTGGTTTTAAATTATTCGAATAACAAAATTAATAATTACTCACTAATTTATCTAATAAATTCTTAAATGTGATGGTTTCAATATTTACATCATATTCATATTAAAATAAGGGAAAGTCTACAGAGACACAAATTTTTGGCATAATTGGTGACATAGTTAATCTCCATCATTAGATCACCCCCTGAATTCTACCTCTCCATATAATGATAAAAAGATCCAATGGCTCAGATCTCTTGTGTTACCAACAATAATTTTGTGTCCAAATAGTTGCTCTCTTAAAAATAGTCAAGTGAATTTTTCATTTAAATATAAAGATTTATAATTTGGACATCATAAATGGTAAACATGAGTACGTAACATTAACAAAGATAATTTATTATTCATTTACCTAGGGGTGAGCATTATTCGGTTAAACCGAATAAACTAACCAAACCAATTTATTTTGGTCGGTTTGGTTCGGTTTTGAAATTAAATCGGTTTGTAATCGGCCTGAAAAAATAATAAGTTCGGTTATCGGTTTAACCAAATTAACCGAATTTTTACTATATTTTCAAAATTATCAGTATTATAATAAATATTTTAGGTTAGTTTAGTTATTTCAGTATATATTAATCATCAATTATGTGTCAAAATTAATATTAAAAAGCATAAAGATCAAAAATAATAATACTGTAGTCATATATTTATAATTTATTTGAAATTATAGTGAATATTTCAAACATAAAATGTACAACATTTTTAGTTTGGTTTAATCGGATAACCAACCGAACCAACCAAACTTAATTTGGTTTGTTTGGTTTGGTTTTCATTTTTATTGGTTTTAGTTTGGTTTGACAAATTTATCATCGGATAAACCGAACCAACCAAACGCTCACCCCTACATTTACCTCAATATATTTATCTGCATTGCAGAATTCTGTTTTTAACTTTAAATATCCATATTTTGACATTTTTATAATTATGTGCAACTTCATCGTCTTTTTACTAATTTTTTATGTTTAGATCCTATGTATTTAAGTTGCTTACGAAATCTCGAACTTAAATAGTTTATATATCAATCATATATGAGTAGGCTCACATATTAATAAAAATCACAATAAAAAATTTGTGTTTAACTAGGTAGATGTATACATCACACGCATACATTTATGTACATAAAAAATAATCTAATTTGTAAAGTAACAATCATCGTTTATATACATAAACAATAAATTTATCGCACACTACGTTAAAAAAATAATGTTATTTTTAACTTCAAATAACTCTACAATAAGACCTATATAAATTTGTTATAAAATCCTTCTCAATTTATTCAGATTATATACTCTTGAGATAATATATTTTTGCTAATTACATAATTTCAAAGTTACATATTTTTAAAAGAAATAAATAATATTTTCTAATATATCTAAAATAATTAAAATATGTTAGTTTCAGCATAAACGCTTGCTCATAGTAGCAAGAACAATAAAATTATTTGTTTTCACTTCAAACAAATAAAAGTTACATAATTACATACCTTATACATACAACAACAACAATAATTTATAGTTTTTTATTTTTTTTAGAATTATTATCATATGTTATATAATAAAGTTCCAATTTTAACAATAAAATTCTAAATACTATATTTTATAACATTATCGTGTGCAACGCACGGGTTACACACTAGTTGTTGATGTATAAAGGAAGCAATACTGTACACAAATTAAATATTCTGAAAGGCATAAATACTTCACCACGTGTTGGCTCCATCCTTTCGCTGGTCTCTTTCGTTGTGTATAAATAGGCCACATCTCCACTTCTATCAGACAAACAAAATAATTTTCCTCCTTACCATTTGCATACTCCTTCTGCCCATCTGAGTTTCCTTCTTCCCCTTTACAGTCTCCATCCGCCACCCAATCCTCATTAACAAGTCAGACCGCCCTCTCCATTCAGTTGCACCACCGCACCTCTACCCTTCATCCGCCACCACCACCTTTGCCGTATACTGTACCTAACACCAACCGCCGTCCGGTCCACCCAAACCTCACTGCTCCCTTACATTTTCCACAACCCTCTCCTCCTCTGGTATAAACATTCACCACCTTCCCTCTTTAACAGCTTCCGTCCGCCCACACATCCATACACCACCACCGTCACCCTGAGCACCCCGACACTCCGCCACTAACCACTGCAACTACAAGTGGTTCACTTCCTTTCCCCTAGAACCCGCTGCCTTCCCCATCACCTTGCTTCCAGTCCACACCAGTCCACGTCGGCAACTACACGTCCACTTCACCTGACCCATAGCCGACACCCTAGCGCGCCTACTCCCCTCAAACACTATCAACCTTTCCCTCTCACAAACCCGCAACCGCCTGACACACTCCAGCCACCTCCGTCATTTTGTTCCGCAACTATCACCCCACCCGACACTTTAGCTAGATGTTGCACTAACCAAATAAGCCCTGACCCACTTGCAAGAACCCACATGCCGCTTCTTTCGCTCTCCACATAAAAAGCTTGTCCCTTTCCTTTCTAAGTCAGCACGCAAAGATCCCCACCACCGTTCCGACTACTTCCAGTCCACGACGATAAGGTCGGAACACAACCAACACCTAGTTGCACCATTCCTCGGTCCGAACTTAAACACCCTTGGCCGCTTTCTTTGAGAAAGATAGACAATCATATATATTGAGTGTAAAGCGTGTATATACTTCTATATATACGTACATTAGCACGAAGAATAACACATTAACTAGGAAGCTGGCAAGTGATCGTTTGCGAGCTAGATTTACAGTAAGTACGGCGGTTGACGATGAAGAAGTGGAAGAAAATTTCGGTGAGAACATTAATTTAAATTTAATTTTATAAGTAGAAATGGTAAGTTTGCTAGTAGTTGATTAGTAAATAATTATAGAGTTCATATTGATGGTTACTATTGTTGTGATGATTTGAATGGATGTTGTAGCTAGTACACACCAAACACCAAGCATTGATTAACCTAATGCTTGCGCACCATTTTGTAGTTGTTTGATTTGTTGTCATGTTGGTGAATGTACTTGTGTTCATATAGATTGATTTTGTTGCATCGTAAACACACTATAGCTGTGGAGTATATTGGTAGTCACTTTAAACCACCTTCTTAGATGAATAACGATTTTTATATATAATAAATAAAATTCAAAAGTTAAATTGGAATTTAAATTTTTTTAAATCGAAGTCATGAATGATTAAATGATTTTTTTTCATAAAGACAAAATGATTTTGAAAATACTTTAAAATTATTTGGGACTCTTAAGGTTGAAACAAGTTTGGAAATCTAACTAAAAATATGGAATTTTGACTTTTGAGTTATATTTCGTTTTATGTAAATGATTAGTATCATATCCATCCATAGGCTTTAAAATTTAACTATAGGAGTTGATTTGAGTATGCAACTAAACATTGGTTTTATTATACGCTTTGAAATACAATTAGAAAATGATTTGAGTTATATTAGTAATAAACATCGGTTCTTAAGGAAAATAAAACTTGGTTTCATTACTTTTATGACCATTTGTAAGCTTGAAATCAATTAAACAAGTTTTTATATTTATTTAAAAGAAAAAAAAATTGATTTTGAGCACCAATTGGTCTACATAAACGCTTTTTCATAAGCTGTGAAAATTTAATTAGGAAAATTATTTGAGTCGCACAACTAAACATTGATTTTATTACTACACTTGTTACTATTATTTAAAAAGAAGGACCATTTGTAAGATGTAAACAATAAACAAATTTGGTAATTTTATATTCAGTTTCCAACGTATTTGAAATTACGGTTTTAATTAAGGGTGTGTTTTATACAGGTCCCTATTAAGTTTCAAAAATAGGCTCACATCCGGTCATAAACTTATTGTAAATTTAGTCCTTATTTTTCGAAAATTCAGTAAATAAATAGAAAAATATATTAAAAAATCACATAAATTCATATTTATTTAAAACAGGTAAACGTTAAAAAAAAATCAGACAAAAAAACAATCAAAAACCACGTCAAAACCAAAAAATACAGAAAAACAACGAAAATAGGAGTTAAATGCATACAAGTATGCACGTAATTAAATTTTCTAGCATACTATAGTGCAAGAATTTCAGTTAATGCATCTGTGTTGAAAATACTTGTATACGTCTATGCAAGCATAGCAAAATTCTTGCATGGAAAAACGCAATAATCTATAGGCAAAAATTCAATAAAGTTTCTTCATGTAATACTTGCATATGAGAGTGCAAGTATTTCATAATAGCTGCAACATATATGCAAGTTTATATTCATATTTTTCAATACGAACAACGTATGCACTAGTTTGCATACATGTGTGCAGCTATTGGCAAAAGTTGCACATATATATATATGCAACTTTTTTTTTAAATTTATGTGGACTTCTGAGGATATCTCCAGATTTTAGAATTTTTTTTTAAGTTGTAGCGCCAAAAATATTGGCTAGAAAATGAGAAACATGAAAAATTAGGGGCGGATCCTAAAGTAAACAATATGAGGGATGTGAGCCAAATTTTCACTTTAATTAAAGAATGGAACTTTAATTATGAATCTAAAAGGATTGGACAATTTATGTTTTGAACCGTTATCGAATGCATATATATTGACATTTCAATAATACATATGTATATACATACTAGAACGTTCTAGGGTGACAGAGAGGATAGTATCTAAGGCTTGGGTTTGGAAAATACAGTTTCCTACTCTCCCTGGCTATCCCTAACTGATTCGACGAACATGATGGTTATTTCAAAATCTAATTTGAAATTAAATTAGAACCCTTTGAATTTAGAACAAATTTGGAATTTTAACAAGCAGTACTCGTTATTTAAATGACTCCAGTGTAAGATTAAACCCTCAAATGATTTTGAACCTATTTGGTAAATAGTTATTCTATAATACTTATAAAACGTTTTACCATTCCCATGAAGATGATTAAATTTGAGAACTATTACTTGTGAAATTAAAAAGGAGTTTCTGCAGTTTTAGAAGAATTTAAAGTGGTAAACATTTGTGTATAAGGTTTCAATCCAAATTTGAAGGGACGAATGGAAGTAATAACAATGAATAAAGGAATTTTGAATATGAAATCTATAGGGGAGAAATAAGGTGGTAATGAGATTTGAAGAATTTGAAATGAATCCAAGATATCCTAAAATGACCTGTCAACATTGGGAAGGAGATTCATAGCCTTTGTTTTGAAATAAGCCTATTGCTTTGGAAGACCGAGATCCGAAATAAGTCCAAAAACCATTCCAAGTAGCAATACGAAGCTAAGAAGCAAATGGAAGACTTGGAAATGACAAATGAAGACCGAGAATCTTTGGATTTATTTGGATTAAATGCTAATGTCTTGAATCGGGCCGTACACCTGATTCGAGGTTATAAGTGGCACGAGGTCTGAATATATTTGAGAATTTTTGGATTTTGTTTCGTTCAGACCCAGAATGGACTTGTATGGATTGTGTGTATGACATTGTAATTGACTGCGTAGCACTAATTTCTATTGATATATATCGGATCGTGGCAATTAATTATTTCCGTCCCTAAATTTTATGGGCTTAGAGGTTATGTATTTATAAAAATTAGTGGCTTGTTGTAAATTAACAATATGGCATACTCAACTTATGTAATGAGCTACTGAAGATCAAAGCATGACTTATTCAAGCGTAGCTTTATGTATACCACGACATCGACAAGCCTCATACCTCGGATGATGAGAAACCAGCGGTTAGGTTGTCGATATATACATGATTTTGTGATTGATAGCTACGGCAGAGGTACCTCTTGTAAACTTTGGGGAATAGGGTATGTTTGGGGGTCCATATCTAGACGAAAACCGTTGATCTACCTTGCGATTTGTAGTTGGTGTCCGAGTCTAGATGGAAAAGTCGTGTTACACTTCGCTTGTGTTCCTGATTGATCTTTCGTTCCAAGAATCATAAAGTTGGAAACCCAATCTCCAATATGCGCCCTATGGTTTTATTTGTATACCTATGGCAACATAGTAGGATGGGGTACTATGCCGTCTAAGATTAATACATTCATTTTCGAAACTATGTTATACACTATGCATTAATAATAATAAAAGAGGATTTTCACGTATGAAAGCATGATTGGTTATCATAAGGCAAAAATCGTCCATCTGGTGTGCTGCATTGTGTGATATGGGATGAACTTATGATAGCTTCATTTTCCAAAAGCCATTGCGAATTTATGTGCATGGGTATTCACCTGGAGTAAACCCGTTCCGCATTAGTGGCATGGTCCGGTGAATTTCCTAACTTTAAAATAAACCAAAAAATAACTGTTTTATGCTCCTACACCAGTCCCATGATTGGCCTAGAGTTTATTGTTCCTTCCTAAACTCTGAGTGTCTATTAATACCCACACGGGCAGCTAGTGGTTTAGTTTTACAGTTATAGGTCATTGGAGCAAGATTCGAAGCGCTAGTAGAATTGGAGATTCAAGCTAGAGTTGGAGATTTCCGCTATATCATATTGCTTCTTCTGTTGAGAATATATTTATGTTTCCGCTGCTATATATATATATATATATATATATATATATATATATATATATATATATATATATATATAACTCTGATATTCTTTGTAACTCTGATGTAGTATTGTACTATGATATGAAAAGTTCTGCTATTTTGTTCAATATATGTTAGTATCCATAACAATCCGCCTTTATGAACGGTTTAAGTTGGTTTAATTACTGGCGAAAACCGGGCAAAAAGACGGGTCGTTACATTCTGCTCAATAACAAATAAGTCAAATAAGAAATATTAATTGACGATATTACATAATTTTCGATGTAAAAACTTACCTTTTATTATGGTTAAATCGCGACATGACATCCATTGAACGATTATAAGTAGTTTTGAGTTGAAAAATAAAAAGAGAAACACCATTCGATGAAGGATACATCTCTTTTGTTGTATAAGGTTAGTACCTCGATCAAATGTAGTCATCACAAAGCCAAAATCTGTAGCGAAATTAATATGATTAATATTAAATGCTATTATTGAACCTAAGATTTTGTTTATGAACCAATAAACCTAGTTGAATATATACAATATCAACAGGGATTTTTTTTTGGATTTAAATTAAATAAATTGCTAAATGGGTTAAGTAAGCTTTAGGTTTATATAGGACTCCTGTTTGGATGGCCAGGATAAGGGGATAAGAGGAGGTCATTGGTTTTGAGTTAGTTAGAGTAATTTGTGAAAATATATATTCTTAGATCTCACTATGTATTCATGTCATTAGACCCCACTTCCAGTTTACTTTTTGGCTCCCCTCTTCACTATTGTGATAGTAAGCTCTTCTTCCCTCCCTTTTATTTTTCTTAATTTAAAAAACCAAATATTATGTTTGGTGTTTGTGCGTCTAACACTTGCAAAGAAGAATGTAAATACGAGAGATTAAGGAGGCCATCTAAATATAGGTATGAATCAAAGGCAAACTACTTATGTAAAATTCCGTTTACTTTATAAATTGATATAAACGTATAGTATGTTCTATATCACCACATGCTCATATCATTGCCTGTTGAACTACATTTGTTTAGTATTTTCCTTTGATGTGTATTGTTTATTTTACTATCATAATATATTTGACAAAAAATTCATATAATTTGCGTATATCTGATCTGGCCAAGCAAACAAAAAAAAGCATTTTTTAAGTTGATACAACACTGTTTATTTATTGTGAACACTATTTATTTATTTAAGGATAAAATTTCAAAATAGGCTAGTTTTTAAAATTAATAGCAGATTTAAGCTAATTTTCAAACTAATTGCAGAAATAGGCTTGTTTTGGCCACCTCAACGCTGAGGTGGCCAAGTATTAAAAAAAATCAGGGGCGCACTTAGAAAGTGCGCCCCTTAAAAATTATAAGGGCACACTTGAAAAGTGTGCCCTTGCATTAAGCTTGACACAGCAGCTTGCTCCAATATTTATATTGGTACAGCGCCTGACTAAGTGACAGAAAATGTTGACTTTAAAACAAACACACCGCATATGTTCTTCTGAAGCGAGCCAGAATACAATTCAGCATGTATTAAAAAGAAATATAATAAAATATTTCTGTTTGTCCTCGTTCTCAGCAAATAGATAGGAATGTTTGACCAAAATAATAATAATAATATATTTGGGTTCGTCTATTAACCCCCCGTATTTACTCTTGCCACTCCGCTAATTTAAAAAAATAAGGCTCCCCCCTTTGTTTACTCATCCCACCCCGTTTATACCCGAATTACCCTTTTCTTTTCTAATACGTTGTCTCCTCCCCACCCCCTTTTTCGAAACTGTAAATTTCAAAAAAAAAAAAAAAAAGGGAGAAAAGATATTCAAGAGAAGTTGTACGTTGTCTGTGTACATTAATTCAACAACAGTGAAGTTGTGGCCAAATACATGAGTAGATATAAACTATTCCATGTAGACACTACACATTGATATTATTTTTTTCAAATCCCACATCCTGCGTGGTACAATATTTTTCTGCGCTCAAGCATTGCATGATCCAATTTTTTTCCATGTGCACTGTAAACATGTATATACGCATTAAACATGCTATCTAAAAAATCATTAAAGGGTATATTTGGTATTGAATATTTAAAATTTTTAGTGGGGTGTGAAGAGCAATTGCTGGGGTGGAAATAGACGGACCCAATATATTTTTGTGCATTCTTCTCTCATTCGAACAAACCGCATATATAAACCCATCTGCCTCTATTTTTCCTTCTTCCAGCAAATAACACTTCGTCCCTTCCAAAATTAAAACACAGCAAACTAAAATATATACACACGATCTTTTAAAAATCTTAACAAAGCAAAAACAAATATCAAAATAAGCCTTGGGAAGATGGGTCACCGGGCAGAGTTTGGCAATGGTGTTGCAGGGTATGGTGGCGGTTTGGAATATGGGCTTCATGCGAGGGTATCTGACGGCTAGGCGGAGGTCGGGGGGACTCTGGTTGGCGACTCCGGTGAAGTGGCTACAATGGAGGATTGGGTTGAAGAGTCGGGTGTTCATGTATTTGAGAGGATCGGGGTTTTCAACCGGTGGAAGATGAAACAACATGGGAACGAAGCAGTATATGTTTGGGAAAGAAAGAAGCGGGGACGCAGCTTGTATTATGGGGTTCAAGCTTTTGATCTTTCTAAAAAAGAGAATTTGCTGGCATGAAGAGAAGGCAGGGGAGAAAGCATTTCGTTGTGGGGAAGTTTCTAGCATTTCGTTGAGATAATATTGAAGCAAGCTGTTATGTAGAGCAAGGCCGCACTTGACAAGCGCACCCTTATATTTTTTTTAAGGGGCGCGCGCCCCTTAGTATTTTTTAAAAAACTTGGTCATCTCAGCGCTGAGGTGACCAAAACAAGCCTATTTTTCTAAATATTTTGATAAGTACCATAAATCTGCTATTAGTTTTAAAAACTAGTCTACTTTGAAATTTTGTCATTTATTTAATAACTTGTTCATGACTAAATTTGTTTTTAGAAGAGTCGTTTTAATTTTTAATATATATACACCTTGTGTGTGTGTGTATTCGGTTATTACTTTGTTCTAAATATGCATCTTACAAATAACGAAACTTCAGTTTTCAAATTTAAAATTTAGTACTATGGGTGAAGCATATATGTACAAACAATATATATAATACATACATACACACACACATGTGACTGATTAGTAAAACCATTTATGTGAGTGTGCGTGTGTATGTATGAATGACCAGTAACAACATTTATGTAGCGACATTTGTAGCCTTTGATATCGACCACAAGTTTATATTTAAATATTTGGTTTACGGGAAAAGAGAGAGAAAGCATATATTCAAATAGAAGCTCAAGGTTGGTATTAAAAGGTTAAAAATGATGCTAAATAAAGAGTGCCAGAGATCATAGCTCACGTATACATGTACGAGAATTTATGTTACGTACAATGCACGTGCATATAAAATGTTCTTATCAAATCATAGAATGTAAAACTTCTACGTTGCTTTAATAAAAAAATTGAAAAATACAATAAAAATTATAATTTTCTTTGTTGGAACGTATTTCGAGCTTGCAATTTTATTTATTTTTCAAAATTTGCATTTGAAAATATAATTTTACTTTATGAAATTTACATTTAAAAAAAAAAAAAAAATCTAATATTCGTTCTTTGTGAGATATGAACTCTTAATCTTTTACTTGCATAGAAGAGTATTTTTAGAACTTCACGATTAGGTTCAAAGTTTATGTTTATATTCCAACTATTAATAAAAACGTGCATGCATAGAGTAAGCCAAATTTATACATACCTAGTTAATGTAAATCCCATCATTTATCTATGCTTGTATTTAACGATGTCAAACCTATATTATGTTGCATATGCGGGATATACACAAATAAAAATACAAAGATAATCTTTTAACTTATATTATATCACTTTAATCAATCTCCCCAATTAATTAAATCAAAAAAAAAATCGGTTTTTTGAAAAAAAAGTAATTATATTGGATTTAATAAACCATGCATACTTCATAGGTCCAACAGATATACAAAAATATAATAGTTTTTAAAATTCACTCATTTAACCCGTCGTGATATGTTAGATGCTTGTTCCAAACGGTTTCATATTGTATGCGTGAATGCAACCATAACATAACATTCAATATACATACAGCCATATGTTAGATCAAAATCTGGGCCTAACACCCAAATGCATATTACAGATCATAAAAATGCAGAAAATAGTAAATAACAGGAGACACACGAAGTTTTTATAGTGGTTCGGCTCAAACCAAGCCTATGTCCACTTTATCTCTTCTTAAATCTTAAGAAGTTACAAGTACAATTGTCTCGGTTTATACACGAGATCCTCGTGTTTACGATGAAAAGAAGTGAGAAAAATGAAGATTATACACGAAATCCTCGTGTTGTAGTGTGGAATTTGGCTCCTTTGCTGCTGAAAATGTTTTGCAGAGAGCAACGGTGGAAGACGTAAGGAGTTAGAGCCAAAAGATCCTTGAAAATGCCTTCAAATGGTGTATTTATAGCTGTATGAGAGCTTCTGGGAAGACCGGTTCGTGATGGGGTATGTGGCGCCCGATCCGGGAAAGTAGGAGCGGGAGTAGCCTTGAGAACAGGTCAAGATCTGCGCGTGTATTAATAGGTTCGGTGGTCGGATCGCGGGTCGCGAATGGGGTCGGGTTGTGGTGAGGCCTTTACGAACCGATGTCTGGTCGTGAGCTGGAGTGGTGAAGCTAGTGTCCACGATCGGGTCGTGGAAGAGGGTCGTGGTCCACCTGAGCTCCACGAGCCAGAGGGGTCTTCACGAGTGGAAGGAGAAGGCGAGCCCTAGTCCACGAGCCGAGGGGGAGATCCAGGTTCCTGCTCACGATTCGAGGTGGATCCCACGAGCCAAGGTGGGTCCCACGAGCCGATCCATATTCTGAACTTTCTGATGTTTCGTCACTTCATCCAAGCGATTGCCAGATTACACCAGTTTACGGAAACAGACATAACTTCCAAACCATAAGTCCGATTGAACCAAACGAAAGCTCAGCCTGAAGCTTATTCAGAGAGCTACAAGTTTATAATGCAAAGCACCGTAATTGCTGTTTTCGGGCCCAAAATAGGTTGTCTGATAGGAGTTTCGGGCCATTCTTTGTTTATGATGCGATTTCGGTCAAACTGCTTCGTGTCTGCTAACGATGTTTTCAGTGCCTGCGCATGTTGTTATCCAGATATTTCATGTCTGATAGCTTTTACCAAAAAGTGTGTCAACAAGTTTTCCCCCTAGAACATATCTTGCTGTTTGAAGGAAGATGTGTTCTGGATAATCCAGGAAATCTATAAGCCATAGAAATCCGGCAACGCCATGACCTCGCCGGGTCTGCCAGCTACAAATATAATCCATATCTGTATAGAGATAAAAATAAAACAATTGTGCCAAATCCTGACATTATTATCCAAACTTTCCCGAGCATAAACCATACTCGAGGAACGTCGAAGTCATCCTACCAAATCCTGGCAAGGGCCAAACCTTCTAGGCATAATTCATAACAAGAAGTTCAAACCGAGTATAATCCATACCCGATTTCTTTTGTCACATCCTGACAAGACCGTTTGCAGTTCCTAAGTATAATCCATACTTAAGATTCCAAAGCGAGTATAAACCATACTCGAGTTATCAATCTGAGTATCATCCATACTCATATCCAAAGAAAACTATATTTTTCATAGCCTGACAAGATAGTTCGACCCTAGGCATAATCCACACCTAGTGTTTCAAAATAAGTATAAGCCATACTTCAACCGAGGTTGAGGATCTTGCCACATCCTGACAAGATACTTAAATTCACCAAACATAATCCATGTTTGGAAAATCCTTCCTTATTCAATTCAATATGCAAAGCCAAATCAAATCCTGATTGGTTTGATACCGAGTCCAGAGCACGCTTTGGGGCTACATCCTAACCCCGTACATGTGTACTCCGATTCAACCAATCGGAAAACCTAATGAAAGTAAAAACAAATCTTAAAGCCTAAGAAATGCAGAAAATGAAAGTTGATCTCATCCAGATCAGTTGATGATGAGCCCACGAGAGCTCGATCCAGGGTCATTCCTTCTCCGGGGAGCAGGAGGTGGCAGCGCAGGTGCAGTTACTGTTGGTAGTTTCACATACTCGGCAGCTCTCCACGTATAACCCGTCCTCAATCAAATCACGAAGATGTCTGCAGTCATTTGTGTCATGTCCGTCCATATCGTGGAATATGCAGTGCTTTCCAGAATCGCGTTCTCTTTGTGATGGCAGATAATAGTTAAGCGTATAATTACTTAATCAAAAATACATAATTGTCCCTAGTGAATTTCTTATACCATGAAAGATCGTCCTTTTTCTTTTTATTTTTTTTTTGGGAATTTTGGTTAAAACATTATAGGTCTAAGGGGAGTATCAAACTCCCACCTCTTACTCGATAAGTAAGTACCATACCACTATGCCATACTCTCTTAGTGAAAGTGTTGTCCTTATTACACATCATCTTTGTATAAACAATCTCTTTCCTTATTTCAAACACTTCGCTACTGTATCATAGACTTCATTGCAGGACTGCACGTGAAGTTCTTGCATCTTTGGAAGTCGTTTTTATTACACGTTACCTTCGCTCGAACAATCATTTTTCACATTCGAAACACTTAATTTGCTCCATCTACAGTAGAATACTTTATGTATCCTGGCTTCAGATAACTTTAAGTATTTTTCATATGCATGTTTAATAAATTTAGAACAGTAAAACATTCATTTAAAATTTCAATACTTCCTAAATTATCTGGACAATTAATTTTTCTTAAACATTTAGAGTATCTCCAATGTATAGGACATGTATTGTCAAATTTAATCTGTGTTCACAACGTCAAACCAACGTAAATAGACAACACCTTAATAAGAAAAATAACACTCCAATGCAAATGCCATTTTAATAATTTGACATATGTAGCAAATGAAATTATGACAAATAATAAAGTTATTTCAATTAGTTATATTTAATTAATTGCGATTGGTTTCACATTGTGAAATACAATGTCTACAACTAGACATTGCAATTGACAATGTCATTCATTTTGTTTGCCACATCATATCAACAATCTATTACACATTAACGTTGGAAATACAAATTTAACTTAGATTGTTAAATGCTTATATGTAATGTATTTAACTTGACAACCACAATAACATTGAAGATGTTCTTAGCATATCCAAGCAAATGTCAAGTCATCGTACACTTCTATCCACGATCGCATTTGGCGAAATATTGTGGATCATAGAAGATTGTTTAATATGTTTTCTGAAAAATACAATAAAAACATTAAAATAAGCATAAACAACACACAAGTACCCCAAAACATGGTTGAATATTTAAAAAAAAAAAAAACAATTTTAAATTCAAGCGGTGGCTTTGGAAGAGGGCAATAAGCTAGTGTGCAGAGCGTTGGTCTTATTGAGTCGGTTGGATTTACTAGTGGAATTTTTTTTGGTATTTTTACCAACACTCCAAAAATGATTAAGAGGGTGACACGAGTGAAATTCGGTAAGACTTTACCGTAATTATTCACGAAATTCGATGGGAATGCGGTTGAGTTTACCCTTGAATTTGGAAAAAGAACACCGAAAATGAGAAAAAACAAAAAAAGGTGGGTATATACGATTTTTTTTGGCCAACGTGTCCTTTCCTGAACAATTTTTACCCTTTCAGGACCACTTTCCTTTTTTTTTTTTCTTTTTTTTTTTTTTTTGTGTGCTACTATTCAAACACCACTTTCCTCTTCCGACCAGCATACAATTTCGTTTGGTTGCAAACGGCCGAATCAGATTCACGTTCGTCGGCCATGAATAACCGAGCGACAGTGTAAATTTTGGCAAATTCGCCATTGGTTCGCAGCCGAACGGGGTGGTGGCCGGAAAAGAGACGTCAGGTGTAAATAGCAATACACCTTTTTTTTCCGACGTGTCCTTCCCTTGGCAATTCCTGGCGTTTCAACGCCACTTTTTTTTCCCCTTTCTCATTTCATCTATTCACTCCCCAGTGAGTTTGTTGACCCCAGAGCTCCCATTGGTGGAGATCTGAGGGACCCGTACGGGTCCCTCGATATCCACCAATGGGAGCCCGAGGTTAAGGTCACCTCACTTGTTTGAGGTCATCAAACTCGGACTCTGTTCACGCAACCAATGCATTTTAACTTTTACTGTGGAGATTGGAGACAACCTAATTGAGTTTGAGCACAAACTGCAATACAGAATAATAAACAAAACGTGAGGATGAAATATTTAAATAAAAAATCTTAACGAAGTGACGCGGTGGTTCTTTTGCAACCTCGGCTGCAGTCTCCTTTCTCTGGCTTCCATTTCTTCAGAAATTGTTTATTTGCTTCAGTTTCAGCCTTCAGAACTTCAGGTGATTTTCTTCCCGGAGTAACAGTCAATCTATCTTGTAGATTTCATTCTTATCATGTTGAATTTATTCCTTTTCTGGTCGATTTATACATCCTACTTCAATTTATTTCTAGGGTTTCGCGTTATTGCTGTAAATGTTGCTTTTGTTGTTCCTAGATGATTTGTCAGATACGTAGTTTTTTTTTATTTATATGTTGTTTTTTTGAATTTAATGTTCAGACGTGTTCCCACAAGCTTGCGCTCTGCAGAATGTGGATTGAAGTTCATGTTAATACCACGAGTTGAATCCTACTCTTCATAGGCAGTTTTATTATTTAATCCCAGATGGAAAATTCAGCCGAAGTAAATGATACTATAGAAAACACTATTGAGGCACCTCATATTAAAAGAGTAAACAACGATGAACATACTATTTCACAACATGCAGATTCTACTAATAATGCATTGGAAAATGCAGCACAAATTGCTATTCCAAGCTCGCCTGAAACTTTTATGGAAACTTTAGTTGGAAGCAGTGCAAACTATGATTATGGGAAGGGTCCTGATACTGGCACAATGGTAGAAGAGTTAACTCTGAATAATTATAGAAGTCCGAGTTTGCTTACTGAAACGCATGAGGATGCTTTAGTTAAGACAAGCTCGTGGAACAATTTTACGAGGTTCGCTAATGCACCAAGAGGTAAAAATGCAATTGGCGTTAACAGGAACATGTTTATGCCACAAAATTTTATGAAGAAGAATGTGGAATCAGGTAATCAAATGGAATCTGGTTATTCTAAGGTAGCAGATCATTTTGTTGACAGCGATAAACGTATTGCTCTTAGAAGTATGCAAAGTAGAATGGATGATAGGACACAAAAAATGTCCGTGTCAAGTTCAGGGTTCCCTCAGTTTATGGTGAAACAAGCTTTAAAAGGGAAAGGGGTTGTATCGACTAGTCCACATGGTCAAATAAGGTCTAAGAGTGGCGTAAAAGTAGAAACAAATACTTTAGGAAAATTGAATGAAATAAATGATGGTAGATCTCTCCTTGGTGGTGGCCATGGCCAAACATTATTAGAATATCATCATGATGAAGTTAGTTTGAGGCAGTGGTTAAAAATGAACCATAGCCGCTTGGATAAACTTGAGAGATTGAAAATATTTAGACATATATTGAAAATTGTAGATGCGTCACATTCCCAGGGTTTGATTTTGCAAAATGAAAGGCCATCATTTTTCTTAATCTCATCCTCAAATCAGGTGCGGTATGTTGGTTCTTTTATTGCAAAGAGTCAAGTTGAGGAAAACAGATGTATTAATCGAGAAAATTATTTTACTATGGATGGTAGTTTGAAAAGGAAAAGTCACTGGATAGATGAAGATAAAGGTTTATTAAAACAAACGATGCATGGTGGTGATCCTATATCTATTTCTGGTTGCAAGCAGCTCACATCGGACCCTTTTAAGATGGAAGAAAAATGGTATGCTTCTTCAGAAGATCTAAATGGTAGCGGGCATTCTCTTGCTTCCAACATATACAGCCTTGGAGTTCTGTTTTTTGAGGTACCAGTTAGAATATTTTGAGATGTAATCTGCTTTTGTATATCAACTGCATATTTGTTGTTTGTTAAGTGTATAATGTTATAGTTCTGTCTTAAAACATATAGCATCTCTCGATTTTAAGAGCAATTAAAGGTTTGTTTTTCTAGTTGTATAAACCAATTGGAAATGAACATGCTTCGTGCACCTAATAAACTATTAGTGGTTCTTGTATGAGCAGCAACACAGTCTATAAATATTTCATATTTATAGCCTGCTCTGTGCTTATATTTGTTGCATGACTTTTCAGCTTGTCTGATTGTTTAGATAAGAGTATTAATGCATCTATAAAAAATTAAGCACTCACAGGTATAAGCTGTGGGATCACAGCGTAGTAAAAAGTATTAGTAGTTGTATTTTTACCTTACCAAATAAATGACTGGTTACATGTAATGATAAATATATTCTTTTTTTTCCTTCTTTCCATACACTCATTTTTCTACGCTAGGATTTAATGATATATGGATGAAGAGTACTTCATGTATTTCTTCTAATGTATATATGTGTCCTGATTCAAAATTCCGTTATTCACATGGGAATATTGGTGATTCTATCTTGACTTTGACAAGGATTGGAACGGAATCCGGATGAAATTCCCAGAATCACACTCTTTGTCTTACAGGAGGTGTGTGTATGTTAAAGTATTATGATTCAAAATTCCTTTCTGCACATTAGTTTTCGGTCATTCCATCTTAGTTTTGACAAAGGATTTGAATGGAATATGGATGAATTCCAATCCCAACACCAAAAAGAAAAAAGAATCATATTTTATCAAAGAAAAGTTAGCAAAAACACTGATGCTTCGCGTCTTACACAATAACTGTATATTTTATAATTTAGATGTAGACGTACATGCTCAATCGAATATTTCTAATATATAGAAATACATGCCCAATATCAACAGTTTTTTCAAACCAGAGAACCTAAATTCAACTTTTTCGAAGAATCAAATTTGATATGAATATAGCATACAGAGAGCTTAAATTCAACTTTTTTGAAGAATCAAATTTTATATAGCATACACTTTTCTTATGGTATTTCTTACTACGAGCATTGCGGCACCCGTTTCACGCATGGTTTTTTTTTTTTCTCTTCAAAACATAAAATGAGTGATTGACCAAGTAACCAAACGTGAAATTTTAGATTTTAATTAAAGGATAGGAGTGGTTGACCAAGTGACATAACTTTAAAATTCGAATTTTAATTCAAGTGAGAGTATGTTTTGGCATATTGAGATGTAATTTGAATTTAAATATCTTGGAAAGTTTGCATTCACACCAAAAAGTTATGACATCAAAGGTATTACAACTATTAGCAAAGATACTTATGTCGAAAGAAGTATGGAAAAGTGCTAGAATTTAAAACTGATATTGAAACGATTTTTTTTCCCCGGAGGAAACGAAACATCAAAATTTCAAGCAATCATAAGGAAACCATGTCAATGGATGCAATCATGGTGAATTTTATTTGTTCTTGCTTCCTCTCAATAGGAAGATAACACATTTCAGTATGATATAGTGATTTAACTCCGTCTCTGCCAGATTACACACACCAACATATTATTGCTGCCTTCTCTTCTGAATCCACATATTTCTACTCATATTTTTAGCATGTGCAGTTCAACAGACTGATCTTGAAAGTACAATAGTATGACCACATAAACATAGTTCCAAATGGATGATGATCTTATACTTTCTTTTCAGCTATTCTGTTATTTTGAAAGTTTGGAAATGCATTCGACAGCAATGTCAGACCTTCGTTATAGAATACTCCCTCCAGGTTTTCTGTCAGGAAGCCCCAAAGAGGCTGGCTTTTGCCTTTGGCTGCTGCATCCTGAGCCTGCTTCAAGACCTAATTCAAGGTATAACTAAATCCTTACATAGATGCTAAGGTGAGTTACAGTCTTCTGATTTGTTTAGGAACGATTGTCAAAATTATCCCTAATTTTGTCCAAATAAAAATTCAACCAAAGCACGACTTCAACTGTTAATTTTTTTTCACCTTTCTGTTTGGTCATCTAATGGAGAACATAAAATAAAATTCTATCTTATTTGTTAAGAGTTTGGAAGTGTTTGCAGGTGACAAATTACAATGACTGGAGTTGAATTTGAATATTGAAGAGTTTTGAATAAATTGAGTTGCTCTGATTAATCAGTGGATTTCTGCGAGAAGTGAAATAAATAAGAAGTAACAAGATGCAAACATACATGTGCTGAAAAAGATTTTGTTTCAAGGAAGGGTTAAATTAAAATAAATTTGGCTACATGAACACTGCTAATTGCTCTATAGAGTTAAATAGATGGTATATAATTAGAACCATTTCTTAACGTGCTTCAAACGATGTTGGTTTTTTTTTGATACTTAACTAGAACTAACGGAATATTTTGTTGATGTGTATTAGGGATATTCTAATGTCAGAACTTCTAAGCTTTTGTGAAGAAAATCAAATTTTGGTCCAAGACCAGTCATCGTCTATTGATGCAGAAGACTTAGAATCTGACTTACTGTTGCATTTCTTGCTATGTACGAAGGAACAGAAAGAAAAACATGCTGCCAAATTATTAGGCGATGTAGAGTGTCTATCATCAGACATTGGAGAAGTTGAGAAAAGATACTCATCGAAAATATCATATCTTCTTGATAATAATTTGGTTCAAGCTAAACCCGGCGATAAAAGTTCGTTAAAGGAGGATATGCTAATGAGAAATTTAAATCAACTTGAAAATGCATATTTTTTAATGAGGTCAAAAGTTGACCTTTCTAAAAATGATACTATCAGCTCACGTTCAGACATCGATGTTCTCCAAAGTCGTGACAAAAATCACCAGAACCAAAATAACACTGATGTACTCAAACAACCATCAGATTCTCTCGGTGATTTCTTTGAAGGTTTGTGCAAGTATGCTCGATATAGTAGATTCAAATTATGTGGAAGCCTCAGTACCGTTGATATTCTAAACACTGCAAATGTCATTTGCTCTTTGAGCTTTGATAGAGATGAAGACTACTTTGCTGCTGCAGGAGTTTCAAAGAAAATAAAAATATTTGATTTTGGTGCTCTTTTGAGTGATAGTGTCGATATCCATTATCCGTTGATCGAGATGTCCTGCAGATCCAAGCTTAGCTGTGTGTGTTGGAACAGTTATATTAAGAATTATTTGGCTTCAACAGACTATGAAGGAGTGGTTCAGGTGCAATCTCTCTTTCTTTTAGCTTATTTCCTAAAATATAATTGGTAGAATAAGACAATAAACTATCTAATTCTAGCAATCACCACATAAGTCAATTCATTTGTTGCTTTAAGACAAGATTGACTTGGGAAAGCATGCTATACTGCTATACCTTTCATTCCCCCCAAAAAAGTGGTTCTTAGTTTATCTACTCAAATGTAGCATGAGACATATCCACACACCAGAACAAATCAAGTTTCTTTATCGATGTATTCAACATGATTATTTCTCACCCATTTTAAGATATTAACACATGGGTGTGTGCATCCCCACTAGATATATACGTATATAAAAGTGGATATATGTGTTGGGATCACTCACAGTCATTGTCAAATACATTTCCTATGTATTTTGTTGGATACCTACATTGTAATATGCATATATGGAGAGCGGGACTGAAATTTACCCCATTAGGCTAATTCTCAGAATTTTTGAATCACTCTGAATTTCACAAATCCTTGCTGTGGTCATGAGCTGCATTCCCATGTTATGACATTCTTAATGCTCTCCGAGAGGGTAAAAAACGACCATTGTAAGGATCTTGGAATGGTGAATTTTTTACTTGTGGGGTTCATTACATTTATTGTTATGTTGGATATAAAACTATAGCATCTCCTCAAAATGTGTAAATTCTAGTAATTTCATCAATCTACCCATCAACTGTACTGTTTATAATTTATATTTTATATCAGTAGACTCACCCTATATTGGATTTCATGTGATTTTGATAAACGTGGAAGATTAAGTAACGGTGTCTTTCTACTTTTTGAAAAGCAAAGCTTCTTGAGAACCATGTTACAAATCCCCATTTCATGCGTGCTTGTATGCATATATGTATTCCACCTGTTATTTCCTTGTGTTTGTGCTGGTTGTGTAAATTATTGATTTCGATGGAATACAGTTATGGGATGCAAGTACAGGGCAAGGATTTGCACAGTACACCGAACATCAGAAGAGAGCATGGTCAGTTGATTTTTCTCAAGTGGATCCTACTAAGATGGCTAGCGGAAGCGATGATTGCACTGTGAAACTTTGGAGCATTAATGAGGTATGCGCCAATGATTGTTTAGCATTACTCATGCAACTTATATTAAGCACATTTTGTCAGTTAAAGCCCATTTATGAGATGCCTCATTCTTCGTTTCTCACCATTTAGGTTAACGAAGTACTTAACACATGGTCGGGGCCATTGACTTTTAAGTGATTATTTTAACTAATGAATTACTATTCAATACGAAGATTTTCTGCGTGTTAGAAAAAATTGAACTGTCTTCAAATTTTGTATAATAATTGTTTTAGATTATTTGTGTTATATCTTTATTAATAATTGTGTTGGAAACACATATTGTGGTCCAACCGTGAAGTGCCAAAATTACCCTTTATTTAAATTAAAAAACAATCCCATAAAAATAGAATCAGTGCGATGGTTTTTTTTCCTTTCAAAACTTCATTTATGTATGCGTTGACCCTTGAATAATGGGTCAATAAAATCCACGCACGGAGCGTGTGCCGTCATCACGTGCGGAGCGCGTGCCGTTACGCTCGTGTGTGTGTGTGTATATATGTATATGTGTGTGTGTTCGTGTGTGTGTGTGTACACACGCGCGTGTGCATGTGTGTGTTATGCATGTTATGTGGTGAACTCTGGAAAAGAAGAGGGTCCCAACTAAGTACATTGCCCTCATCAATGGTGTGTACAATGATATTGTGATTACTGTCGGAGCATGTGGTGGTAAAGCCTGTGACTTTCCCATTAATATAGGATGACATCAAGAGTTGGTTTTGAACCCTTACATTTTTGCCTTAATAATGGATGAGGTCATGAATGATATACAAAGTGAGATTTCTTGGAGTATGCTCTTTGCTAATGATGTGTTGATTGATGAAAGTAGGATAGAGGTTAATAGACAATTGAACTTGTGGAGGTAGATCTTAAAATCGAAGGATTTTAGGTTTAGCAGAACTAAAACATAGTATATGAAGTGCAAGTTCAGCGGTGTCAGGTCAGAGGATGGAGAAGTCACCCTGGCCATAGAAGTGGTATCCATGAATTAATCCTTTCGATATTTATGATCAATGTTGCAGTTTGATGGTGAGATTGATGAAGATGCTAATTTTAGAATTCAAGTGGAATTGAAAAAACAATGGCTAGCGTCTGACATTCTCTAAAGGTGGATACCCAGTGCCAAAGGCTTCCGTACTCAAGCGCGGGAGGACTTCCCAGGCAGTCCCCCGTCCTAGTGCTATTCTCACGGCTTTCCGGGCACTAGGGGTGGTCGATTAGTACGCATAGTCTTTCCCTTACATATGCGAAGAGGTCATGACTCGAATCTGCGCACTCCAGATTACCAGCCGGGTAAGCTTACTGTTGCGCCAGACACCACCTTAGCGTCTGACATTCTCTATGGCTGGAAAATACACAAATGCTTAAACGAAGTTCTACGAAACAATAATCAAATTTGCGATGTTATATGGTGCGAATGTTGGCATATTAAAAGACAATACGTTCAGAAGATAAATATAGTAGAGGTGCGTATGATGCAATAGAGTTGTGGGCATACAACACGAGACCGAATTATAAATGATGATATAAGTGACAAATTTGAAGTGACACCACTAGAGGAGAATCTAGTCCAACACCGCTTAAGATGGTTCTGGCATCTTCGACGGAGACCTTCCGAGGCACCTCCTGAGAAACTTGTGCACATTGGGATTATAGACTGCAATGAATAATCAAAGATATGTAGATGTCGACAAAGAATGACTTATGAGGAAGTAGTAAAAAAAGACTAGAGAAATTGGAATATATCCGAAGAGCTTGTGTTGGACAGGAGCACGTGGAAGTTAGCGACACATGCACCAAAACCATGAGATTATGGCTAGTTTAGGGAGTGTTATAAGTTTTAGATTGTAGAACTAGTGAACATGAGCATAAGGCTTAGTGTTGGTCTTCGGTACCTTTTACTACTAGTACCGTTATTACTATTAATATATTATTATTCTCTTTGTTTTTTTATTACTTTTACTATTATAATTTGTTTAATTATTTTACCTTATTTTATTTTTATCTTTATTTCTATTTCTATTTTTGATTTTTTTGCTTATTATTATTACCTTCAAATTGACTTTGTCATTTGGTTTGGGTTCCATCTCTAGTCAACTCCAATTTGGGAATGGTGGCTTAGTTGTTATGTTAAGTTTATGAATATTTCAATACTTGTTCAACTGAAGCTTCAGTTTATTAATCTGTGTAACATTACAAAGGTAGTTTAGCTTCTTTTTTTGTTGTTGTTGCATGTATGGGTGTAGCTTGCCCCTTTCCATATGCATATACATCTGTTCATATACCCACCTACCATCTATACCTAAATTCAGTTATATTGAAATTGAGCTTCACTCACTGTCAAAATCTGTATAACTAAGTTAACATTTACGTTAATTACTACACATGTGGAATTTTGTGCACCTTTAACGAACATTAAGATGAATAAAGCACAACGAAGTCACAGATTATACTAGGAACACTTGATATACATTTGTTTTTTACATTCTGTTAACTCGTTCTAATATCTAATCTTCCCCTGAAATGACAGAAAAAATGCTTGAATACAATCCGAAATGTCGCAAATGTTTGTTGTGTCCAGTTCTCTCCATATTCATCTCATTTGTTGGCTTTTGGCTCTGCTGATTACAAAATACATGCTTACGATCTACGCATGACTAGAACACCTTGGTGTACCTTAGCAGGACATGGGAAAGCTGTTAGCTATGTGAAGTATGTTGATTCTGGAACTCTTGCTTCTGCTTCTACCGATAACACCATAAAGCTTTGGGATCTTAACAATACTAGTTCTTATGAAATTTCTAATAATGCTTGTAGCTTGACTTTAACGGGCCATACCAACGAGAAGGTTACAACTTTGTTACTTCGATTAATTTTTCTTATTCATCATTTGAATACTTTTAAATTACTTACGGTGTTACAATTAATTTTATTTTCGGATGCAGAATTTTATAGGATTGTCAGTTTCAGATGGATACATAGCTTGTGGTTCAGAAACAAATGAAGTAAGTTTATTTACATTTCTACATCACAAACCGTTTATTCGATCTATAAATGTGTACTGCTTGAATTTTGGATCATTTATGGACTTTGTAAACTTAAGGATAGTTGAGATTTTATTAGCTGATATCACCCATGCTCTTGTTATAATTATTTGCTATCTGCCCTATAGACTTGATGGAAATGTTTGTAAAATTGTTATACAATCTATATCTATTAGCGCTCTAGCAAATTGAGTCTCGTGTTTCTTTTTTAAATAGTGACCTTATCCAGTTACGGTCGTGCGTACAAGTCCGTTCCTAAACAAGTGGGTGGTTTAGAGGCATAACCTAAAAAGATCTGACATATGGCAACATTATCTATGCTCATTGAGGCATCACGTAGAAATTAAATTTTGAATTTTATCAATAGTATGTGTTTTTGACTTTTTTCATGATGCAATGCTTCGCGTATCATGTAATTCTTTATATTGAAGTCTACAAGGCAAATTTAGACTTTAAATGACATTATTAACACTAGTATAAAACACACGTATGTGGATCTAGTATCCGTTGACGCACATACGTGCATCTCATAAGCTGTTATGTGTGTTGCAAGCGTAAAAATTTTGGTAGTCCCAACATTTTCATTTCAAGTTGTTTTATTGGTGTTATCGGAGTCAAATTGATAATAAAATTATGTTGATGGGTAGTCGGGAAGCAGTGGTGGTGGATATTGCAAATTGATGGTGAAACCCCATTAATGGATGGCGGTATTTTTGGAATTTTAAAAAGACACCGTTGAAATCATATCCATGGAATTCTTTTTATTGATTGTAGAGATACTTTGAACTTAGATGGGTGTAAAATACGGTGTTGCACAAATGGAAATAACAATGGTGCATAAAGGCAATATTGGTGACATAGTGTAATAAAAATGGAATAACAGAGGGCCCATGATGCAAATAACATGCCTTTGTGTTTATTTTTTATTATAAAGAAAATTTCTCGATCAAAAAATACATAAAATTTAGTCCTTATTTAATATTGTATTTAGTATTTACAAATCAAGTTGTTTTTCTAGTTTTGATGACAAACACATGTTACTTGCGTGGAACCTTTTCTTTTGTAGTATTCTTATACCAAATTGTAATATAGCGTTTAACATATAAATTAAAACCAATGGTTGATTTTTTTGATTGTATTATATATTTAAGGGAAAGTCTAATTAAACACAGAAATTTGACACGAATTCTTAACCATTGGATTGCCCCCTGATTTTCACTCTTCAGATAAAGACAAATTGGTCTATTGGTTCAGATTTTGTGTCCCCTGATTTGTGTCAAATATTTGTGTTCAAATAGCCGCTACCTATATTTAATGTGTACATCTATATGACAAACTGAAACAAAGTTTTATGTTTATTTATGTAAAAGTTTGACTTGATCGCACATTACTACATAATTATTAAAATAAATTATTAGGTAAAAGTAAAATAAATAAGCATAGAATGAAACGAAATTAATATACCAAAATATAACCACACAAATCAAGCGTGATTTATATTTGAGGTAGTTACTATTATTAATGTTTAAAATAAATGAAATTAAATACATGTTTGAGGTGGAAAACAAACATCTTCAAATTAGCACACTAAGTAGTTCTTTTTGACTTCAGGTATTTGCCTACTACAGAACTCTACCTATGGCAATAACATCTCATAAATTTGGTTACACTGATCCAAATACCGGACAAGAAACAAGCGATGATAATGGTCAATTTGTATCAAGCGTTTGTTGGAGAAGAAAGTCAAATATGGTGGTTGCTGCAAACTCGACCGGAAGCATAAAACTACTGCAACTGGTATGAAATAGAGAAATGATTTCTACTGACCTCAAAATTGTGATAAAGGAGAATGAAAGATTAGATTACACCAAACTTAAGATGAAAACCTATACCTCATAATGGATCAAAACATGAGTATGAGTGAGCTCCAAAATCAGTCAGGGATACCAGCATATGAAGACAACGGATAAGTCAGTATATGAGTAGTTTTGTAGTCATATAATGTCTGTACAGCGAAATTTTGAGCCGATATTGTTTACATCGTTGATTTACTTTAAAAACTTGCCAATAGCATACATCAGAAATATAGGAGAGTGTTATTGGTTTGGTCTTGCAATTTCTATATTGCTTAGAAGAGGGTTTGTAAATTGAATTGTTATGAGTTATAGCAGTTGGTAGAGATTACCAGCTGTTGCTGTAATGTTCTTTTAGGATGTCTATTTTTTAACCTTTTTTTTTAAAATAAAGTCAGGGGTAAGTTGTTACTGTTCAACTGTAAATAATCTCCTATGTTTCCACTCTTTTAACTATTGAAGATGGTTTCTATTTTTTAATATAGGGTCTGATTTATTAATGCATGTAATGTATTGTTCAAATGTTATTTTTTCCTCTCTCCGTCAATTTTTGTTCTTTAATCCCTTTGTACTGAGATAGGGATCCTGCTCCTTTCAGTTTAGAATATAAGATGCTTTAGGTGGGTTGATTTGTTTCAAAATACAGGTGTTTAAGCTTGTTTTTCCTATTTTAGCGTTGATCCATATTTAACGGTAAAGACTGAATAGTAGTTTGACGATTTTTATGCATAAAGATAAAAATGATAATTGGGTTTGTACATAAAAATAGAGCTGAAGTTGTAGTATTTACTTAATTTAAGCATAAGCTAAAGCGTCATTTGATATTTATTTATTTTTTGATTTAATTTAAGCATGAGCTAAAACGTCATTTGATTCATTTTTTTCTTAATTTCCATGCAAATTTAAATCGTCTTATATTAGGAGCATGAGTGAGTATGAAATTGGGTTTGAAGACATCTTAAATATCAGATTAGAATGTCTACTTGTTAAGTATCAGATTAGGGATGTCGTGATGCATGTTTATAGAACTCAGCTTTGGCTCAAATTTCATTGCTTACAGGAAATATAAAATGACTCCTTAAATTTTGTTTGGGAGTTTGGTTAGATATTCTTGGACGCTTCTGTGGAAAACGTTGAATTACGTTTTTAGTTTTTCTTTTGGAAGGTATGGAAAACACAAAAAAACTAAAGTACTGTTTGGTTTAAAATATATTTTGATGCTTTGAGTTTTTAATACTGATATTTGATAACAAAACATAAGAAAAGTTAAGGGATGATGAAGGGAACCATCAGCAACGAAACCAGGATTTTCGTTTGCGTTGGGCGGAACTATGCAAGTGATCTCATATTTGATAAAAAAATATTAAGTTTTAGGGCATTGCTAAAACACGACAGTTTGTACCGCAGACTATCATGCTTTGGTCGGTCATTTACCGACAAATCCAATTTTTCATCGTTCGATGGCGAAAGTCAGCTGTAGACAGCGAATGATGGTTGGCAGTTGACCACCGTATGATAGCCTTAAGCTTTTAATAGTTTAGAAAGTTAACACATAACATTAATTGGACTATAATCAACAATCTAATTATATCATTACTAATCCAATAGCAATAAATTTATATTTTAATTAACAAGTAGTGGTGGGAATGAAGATTAAGTTTGATAACAGATTATTAGTTCGCTGTTAGCAAATCAAAACTTTAAACAAATATGTATAGAATTTTTTATTGGTAAATATGGCACCAATAGCAAAGTTGAAATCAGGTATTAGCTTACTACTCTGAAACAATACAACAAAAAGTTATATAATAAGTGGTATTAGTTATCATATCGTAGCAAACTGAATTAAACCAATGGATACTAAAATAATAATCCAACGGATCTCGTACATTTAAGGAATACAACGGAAGGATTCTTAATTTTTGTTCAAAGAAAGGGTGAAAACCTACTAGATTTCCATAGGAAAGAATCACCGAAGCAGTTGCAAAAAGCGTTCTCATTTTTGTTAAGTGCGTATACAATTGTAAATGGGAACTACAAAGAAGTCGGTCTGGTTTTTATGTTTTTGAATGGATTTGATTTTGGCTCAGGTTTGTATATTTTGGATTTTCTTGGGTAAGGAAGTTGCCCAACCCAACCACAAGTTGGATACGCCACAAGTTTTGGATAATATAAAGCTTTTTTTTTGAAATTAGCTATTTGACGAAGTGATTAAAACGATTTGAAGTTAATAAATACTTAATTAAGTTAATTTTTTTTCTCAATATATGAATATTGGATTTGAATGGAAATAATCTTCGAATATTTCAATATTTGATTCCGTAATTATACAGATACTATTTTGAGGAATTTGGAAGATAGAGTTATCGTTATTCCCTGTACGGTATTTGTTGGTTTCAGAATTTGATATTGAATATAAGTCGATATGATTTCTATTTAAAGCTTATATTTAATAACAAATTGATTTTGGATTTGTCGTAAATGGTGTCTTCAATAACACTGTTCTTAAACTCAGTTGAAAATGAAGTTTATGGGATAAATCTTTTAATTAAGATAATTGAAGTTTTCCAAAGTGAAAATTTCTAATTAATAAATTTAATTGTAATTGAATGGAAATTTGATTCTGGGTTTATCATGAACGATGTTTTAAATAACATTTTTTTTAACCCAGTTAAAGGAAAGATGATTTCTCAAGTTTGAGTTGTAATAAATTTTTCTACAAGGATTTGGAATAAAATAAGGTAATTAAACTTACCAAGCATGAGGGATGTTAGATATGGAGTACCACAAATTTTGTTTCATGAGATAAATAGGATGAGAATGGGATAATGATATGAGAGATTACCTTGTTGTAAGGCTCGATAATCCCGATAAGGCTTATAAACCTTAATTTGAGTTAAGTTTGTGAAAAGAGATTATATAATCTTTTGAAATGATTTCCCAGAAAATAATTAAACAAGAGTTTAAATGATGTAAATCTTTGATAAGATTTATGGGAGTAATACCCAATTTAGAAGATATTTGAATAAAATAATATTCTGAATTAGAATGAGACTTATGATATGTTTATATATCACTTGGTTTTTATGATGCGATGGTTATTCGAAAAGACCAGGTTTCAACCCATTCAGAATCACTAATACGACGATTGTAGAAGATACTGAAGACGGTGGTTGAAGACCGGAGATTACACATCGTTTGGATTATTGCTGATGCCTTAGGTAGCTCTCGTTATAAGGTTAAAGTGGTTGTCGTCCAGACGTACTTAGAGATTGACCGGATATGCAAGGCCATCTCTCCCTTAGAGGACGAAGAATAAGGTACCTTCGATTTCATTCAGACCCAGAACGAACTTGCAAATGGATATGTGTATGACGTTGTATTTCATAACATAAACAATTAGCTGGTATTGATGATATATTTGTGGTGACGAAGAATTTATTCTCTTAGCATAACACCCTTCTTTGAGGCTTATGAACTCAAAGGTTATATTATTAATGGAAACTGATCTTATGTGTGAATTGACAATGTGGCAAGCTAAGTTGTTGATTGATCAAAGATTTTATTGAAAAGCATAGCTTTGTGGATGATGATCAAAGCATAACTGATATAATGTAGCTTTGTGTTAAAACGTGACTTCCGCAAGCCTCATAACCTAGGAATGGCCGAAAACGGGATGAAGGACAACAAAGTAAGAGCATACGTTTCCTTTTAGCTAAAAGTGATGTCATGGTATGGAGCCTAGACAATTTACTTATCTGGATGTTGGAATTGAGGCGCCTCGGATGATGGTCAAACAACCGACCAGATTACAGGTCCGATAGGACCGGGGAACGTTATGTTCAGGAGTAACCCGAACTCACGGGGAATTGGTGGGCTGAAACTACTGCTCCAAGGGACACATATTGTGATCCCTGGAACATTTTTCTAGAGATATCCCGAAGTTGGATAAGGAAGATCCTTTGCCTTGGTCATTGATGGAAATCCAACTTCTAATACAACCCTTGCCCGAACTCACCGGGAATTGGTGGGCTGGCACTACCGCTCCAAGGGACACATATTGTAATCCTTGGAACATTTTTCTAGAGATATTCCGAAGTTGGATAAGGAAGATCTTTTGCCTTGGTTATTGATGGAAATCCAATTTCTAATACAAATCTTGTGTTTTCAGTTGTAAACCTATATGGCGACATAGTAGGATGGGGTATTATGCCGTCTAAGATTGACACATTTATTTTCAAAATTGATTTCCGCACTATGCACTAGTAATAATAAAAAGAGAAATTTCGCGTATCTAGCATGCTTGGCTATTATTAGGTAAAACTCTATCCTCCGGTTTGTGCTTGCATTGTGTGATGGGACTTGAGTCTTATAATAGCTTCATTTTTCAAAAAGCATTGCGATTTTTATGATTGGTATTCATGTGGAGGGAAACTGTTTCGTGTTATATGACACGGTCCCGTGATTTACCAACTTTAAAATAAAGCAAATAACTGTTTTGGTTCTCATACCAGTCCCATGACTGATCTGGAGTTTATTTTTTCCAACCTAAACTCTGGGTGCTCATAATTTACACACGGGTAGCTAGTAGTTTTGATTTTGCAGATATTTTTGAAACAAGATCCTGGTTCATGGCTGGAGTTATACTCTGGAGTGTTTGGAAGTCTTCCGCTGAATGTTTTATGTTTCCGCTGTATTGTAATTTACTGTTCTCTGATATTTTGCCGCTGTGGATCAATTATCTGTACTCTGATATATTCTTGTACTCTGATGTAAAATAACAACAATAAATTGTTTTTTTGTGTTTTGTTCTTATGTGTTGTATCCCATAACGGTACGAGGATTTCTTCCGTTTTGGATCGGACCTGTGTGGCTTATGGTTGATTCGAAGGGCGGGGATTTTCAGGTCGTCACAAAAACACTAGAAAAAAGCAATTGATATAATATTGTTTTAGAATATGGTGAATGAAACTATTTTATAAAGATTTTATATTTTGTATATAGAAGGAAAATTTTCCAAACTAAATATAATCAAATGATTTTTTTTTATTAGGAAATGGTAGTATTCAGTTAGTATCAATTATTATTTGATTGATCATGCCCACCCAGTTTGGAGCATTGGCTATTGGTCGCTAATTCAGCAGTCATACTAGAACGGTTTATGGTATCGACTATTGTGCTAATAAGATCAACTTATTCTTTTGATGCATGGTTTGAGTAAATAGAAATGTGGGAACATTAATGATGAACACCTTCTAAATTCAGTTTCACAATTTGATTAAAAGGCATTCGATGATAATGTTAGGCTATAATTTAGTTAAAATTCAAATTGTTTAAACGAACCTAAATAAAAGATTCATTTGTGAAAAGAATATATAAGAAGCAAAATTTACATAGAACTTCGGTTTAAAATATAAAGGGTTTAAGTTCGAAATTTGATAATCTAAAATACAAAGTTTTGAAAAATAACATTTCAAAATTTTAAAAGACGCAATATTATTACTTGAAAAATATTTAAGAGTATGAACGGATCCCAAAGTATTTGAAACACTAAACTCACTTCAGTCGCTGAAAAATAACTCTGATGATGATCACGACATTGTCGGTGTTCATTTTTGTGTTTTTAAGTGATGGCTTGTTATCGTGAGATTATAGGATTAAATGCAAAAAATCTATTTTGAACCACTGAACTATGATTGTGTTAAGATAACTTATATTTTTATTATGATTATGTTAAAATGGGTTTGAAATAAATTCCAAGAGTTTAACTCTAAAGTTTCAAATTAAAAACAATATGGATGCATGTAACATGTACCTTAGCCTAGTTTGCTTTGGACCCCATTTTGGTATGTTGTTTGGAAAGTTCATTTTTTTTAATAAAATGAAAAGGAATTTACGATGATTTTGGTTGTCTAAGTTTTGAGTTAGATTAGAAAATTAAGTCATGGGTTGTAAAAACGTAAGAAATTAAGTTAGAACTTGTAAATTGGAAAAGTTATAAGTTAAAAAAAGTTAATTTTGTTGAATATTCTAGTTAAGTAAAACAAATATGGTATTTCTTATATTTTTATGAAGTAGAAGAGTGGTATGCAAAATTGAACTCAAGTTAGAATGTATAATAAACTAAAGTTGTGGTTTTGGATTATGTATTTTGACTTAACTTTTGATACTATCACGCCTAACACCCAAATGGCTAGAAATCACATATAATATCTCACAGTCGTAAATTATAGAAATGCGTAAATGTAAATAGACACAACAAAATTATAGTGGTTCGGTGATGTGCCTACGTCCACTTCTTGTAACATGTTGTTTATATTGTTTAATTGCATATATAGTTGCGTTTAAAGTAAGAAAATAGAGGAGACAAGAGATTGATTTTGAAAACCAGCGGAATATAGGCATGAAGGAGTCGGAGATCACTTCAGGTGATGTTGTAGAGTTGTATTTATAGGAGCAGAGCAAATTCCGATCAGTTAGGAGTCAAGGCATGAAATACAAAGTATTGGAGAAAGTGGGAGGAGTGTCATAGGAGAGTGGGCACGTCATTGGGGACAGCGAAATCCGGATCGGTATGGCCATATCAATCCAGATCAGATCGGCTAGACTATACCGATCCAAACTGGAATGGTCTGGAAGCACCTATTCGGATTGAGGCCCGAAGCGAGGTCACTTGCCTCGTCATTTCTCATTCGGATTGAGGCCCGAAGAGAGATCACTTGCCTCATCATTTCTCACTACTCCGACCGTAACTGGTGCTTATTTCGATCTTATGCGTTCACTAGCATGCCTATCTGAGGCAGTCAGTAGTACGCCGATCCTGGGAAGAGAACTTGGTTGATCCAAGGCCAAGTGATGAGTGCCGATACAGGGGAAATGGGTTGTACATACCTGAATTTGTTCCAGTTGTATACTTGAGTTTTTTGAACCTTATTGCTTTGTATGAGTAATTGTAGGAATACGTGAGTCCATACCCAATCCCCGAGCTATCTAGCCATAAGGAATCCAAAGTTTGACGGCCGTGTAAAAAGGTTGGTCGACATCTTACCCTCCAAAACATATCTTTTTGTAGAAGATTTTTCTTAACCTTCTTAACTCGACGTTCAAGGTATGCGATTTTCGCTGGATCATTTATGATTTCCATGTCCATGGTATTTTTATGTCGAAAGTTGAGTTTGTTGCTTCACCGAGCACTTGCTGAGCACCAGTTGTTCTAGACAATCCATGGTTGAGTCAAATATTAGTCATACCTGATGATCGAGGTCTTCACATGCTAAATGTCAGCCACACTTGATGATCCAAGTTATAACTTGCCAAGCATTAACCACACTTGACGATCCAAACAATGTTATGTAAAGCATAGGCTTTCCTAAGGAATTAATGACTTCTTCGGGTCTTCGCCAGGCACTAATCGTATCCACATAGCCACATTGGTCTCTGTAGTGACCCGAAAATCCGGTCCAATTTGAGCTGACTAAATAACACAAGTCCAACCCCAAATTGCACTGGAAATTCAAGAACTAATAGAAAGAAGATAGAGGGTGAGGATAGATAAGATAGAACTAGTAGAATAGAAGAAGAAGAAGAACATCATCATCAGAGTAAACACGAATCTCACAGCGGAACAAATAAAATATAACATAACTTTTGAAATACAAACAGTTATATATACAATAGCACTTATCAGAGTGCAGCACTTACAACAACAGCGGAAATAATAATAGCTATAGAATCCTGAAGCCTCCTGCTCCAAGCTCTCCAAGTGTATCTGTAAAATCCCGACTACTTGACTGCCCGTACAAATTTAGGCACCCAAGAGTTTAGGGAAAACAACAAAGTAAACTCCGGGTCAGTCATGGGACTGGTATGAGTAAAACAGTTTAAACAGGTATATGAACAAGTAAACGATATCTCATAAGACCACGCCGCAGAACGGAGCGGGTTTTTCCCTTATGAGAATCCAAAATATATTTATATCAAAAACCTTTTGATATTATAATAATGTCTATGTACAAATAGATATCAACTAGCAGAAACGCTTTCATCTCACGTTCTACATATATAGTATACAATCAAAACCGCAAGCACGTATTGGGTAATGGATTTCCAACTATGACAAGGTATGGAACCACCTTCCGATCAGTGTACTCTAGGAACGATACACTGGAGTTCAACAAAAACATCTTGCAACTCAGCCACACATGACCGACCACTCATTTCGCTTGAGTGTATCGAATGTACATCACCAACGGTCGGGATCAGCAACCGTTTCCCGTATATATATGGGACAGCATTGATAGATTAAAGAAGCAAATGAATATTCTCTAGATAGGTGATTATACACCCTACTTCGGTGCGACCGACTTAGCCATGCTGCCTGCCCGATTTCTGTCATTTACCGGATGTGAGGCTAGAAGCTATGCTTACTTTCCATTCATTTATAACACGATCACTTTGAATGCCACATTATCAGATCCGTTAATCATTAGTTGGATCTGCACAAATAGATTCTGGATATTATGCGAAGGGAATAAATCCGTTGGCCACCATATATATTTGTACAGTCCAACTCTTTCGATCATTGGAACTATTCTGTCAGACATTCGTCCATATACGTTCGTTCTGGGACTGAACGAAACCGAAGGCACTATTCTGTAAACAGGACAGCCCTTGCACTTTACTCCGTCTTCAATTTCTTCATCGTATTTGATCACAACGCTTATGTCGATACGGAGTGGTTCTTCGGATAATAATCCAACCGGTCTCTCCATATTAACAACGTAAAATGGTCAAAACTTCGATAGTCTGTGATTTAACTATCAAATGAAAATATGTCGGTGTACAAACAACGATCTTAATTCCAAATGGAATTATCGATCCAATCATCAATTATATATATATATATATATATATATTCATATTTCCTTATTTTCTAAAACTAGAAAATATACATTTTCAACATTGGAAAACATTTCCAATCCTCATTTACGCATCACTATCATTCCACAACTATTAGTCCCTAACTGTAAACTAGTAAGAGAACAATTCTCTAAGTATAAACCCCGAAGGCCGAAACCAACATCAGATCAACACTCAGAAAAATATTCAACTTACCAGTCTCTAGTCAGTTTCTAATATTGTTTAACTCTATTTGATTTACTCTTATTCGAATACTATAGTCGATTAACTCTAGTGATTTAACTCTATCGAATAACTAAATTCGATAAACTTCTTCTGATTAACTCTATCGAATAACTAAATTCGATAAACTCCTTTTGATTAACTTGTATTCGGTTACTAAATTCGATTAGCTAATATTTGACTAACTCAATTCAGGTTATTTCTAATTGAATGACTAATATTCAATTACTCTATTTCGATTATCTCTTTTATATCTCATCAATTTCCTTTTTTATAACGTTTATTTTCCGTTACAACTATTTTCTTATTTACAACTTCTATTTGCCGTTACAAATATTTCCTATTTACAACTTCTATTTACCGTTACAAATATTCCTATTTACAACTTCTATTTACCGTTACAAATATTCCTTATTCTATTTATTTTCTAAATAAATATCCCTTTTATAAAACTCTATTTGTTTTATAAATACTTCCTTTTTATAAAACCGTGTTCGTTTTATAAATAATTTCCTTTTATAAAATCGGTTGATTTTATAAAATTCCTTTATTTCAATATACATTGAAATATTCCATTTCACAACTCAGCGTTTCTTATGATATTCAAAATATCAAACAACAATGATTAATATCGTTCTAACATCCATAATCAATAACAGAATATAAATCACACATATATCACAATATATGAAAACAGTAAAATAATTGTTGAGGAATCCAGTCAGATCCCTCCAACCTGTATCCCTGTATCCACAGATGTTACACAGTATAATATACATCAATTTCATTTCAATATGAAATATTCTACTGGACAGAATCAATATTTGATTAACGATATAACATATGACTATATCTACGTTTTCAATCAAATCTATTTAACAGTCCAGTTTAACAATCAATATACAGCAGTCAATAAATAAAGTACAATTTATATAAAAATATAAATTCAGGAGAGTTAGTGAGTTTTACTCACATTGATTCCGTTTGTTCGTTGTAGCGGTTCAATTACGGTTAAATTAAACAGTGTTTAATTTAACAGTAAATTCTCAGTTGTCTCCGTCACTGTCCCAATCAGTTCCAGACTGTTCTATCCGTTACCGCGATTCCAGTATAACTCGGTTCGTCGGTTAACCTAGGAACAATTTATAACATATTTGAGTTCATATGATTTAATTATATTATAATAAATTTCTTAATTAAATATTAACGTTAACTTCATCGGTCGGATATATTTAATTTAATTGACCGAATACTTAACTTAAATGTCGAGTTCTTCCTTCTGATTCCCCAAAATAACGGCTTGAATTAAACTGCTTTCCACTTCACGCGCGTTCACGTCTTCTACACTGTTTTTGTTCCCAACCATTTTGCCCAAAATGCCCGACTTCACCCAATCTAATGCTGTAATACTCTTCACATTATTAGTTTCGATTTGTCCTTGCACACTACTTACTACTACGTTCCCACCACGACAATATATAACACGTGCCCCTCCTCACACTGCTACTCTCCCAACTTTGTATCACACAGTACCCCTTTTCATCAACAGTAAGACACCCCTAGTTGCATAGACCATGCATTACCTTCCAACTTCCATCGCACCTCACTTATTCAATGAAAAGAAATCAATCATTCCTCTCATCCAATGCTCATCACAACCACCCCCTCCATGACATGCTCGACATCATCCCACGTTCAAAAACACCACTCCAGTATACGCCAGAAAACATGGCCATAACCACCATCGGGTACCATCCATTTTCCTCCTCCTCGTCCAGTTTAAAATTGCTTAACAGCATTCCTGTACCCAAACTCCACACCACCGAATACACACAGTCACCTCCCACACTTCCCATTCAAACTGCTCCTTCAACCCATCCCGTTCTCCATCATTGCTCAACAAATCCCACCATGATTTCCTGCTTCGAATCCTCCCTTCTCTCAGCCAAGAATCGCAAGACTCCCTCCATCAATGCACCTGTATGGTTACACTACCAATAAACCAAGACAACTTCTGCTACTGTTATGAAACCGCACTTATCCACTAAAGAAACCCACGGCTTCCTTCAACATCGTGCTGACCCTCGCTCATCCTATTCCTCCCCTCCTACAGACCGTGAACTATCCCGTACCATGGCCATTTCAGTTCACCCCAGACCACATTCTGCCACTGACGTCGAGACCTTTCGGCACCTCAACTCGAGCAATCACCACTTTAAGCCCAAAACTAACGCCAGAACCCTCCACTTACGCATCAACATCCCAAAGCTGACACCCCAGGCGCCTCTGCGGGATTTGGATCTTCCAGAAGTAGCGTCGCACCAGAGAAAAGGGTTATCGGATCGAAGATATCCTTCCCCCGAATCCAAAGAAGAGAACGTCACGAATTTAGAGATTTGATTTATGAACGAGGAGGTTTTCCTTTGTTTTCCACTATTTCAGTGGCGGCTCGTTTTGACAGAAAAAGGGGATTAGGTTAAAGGGGTTTTTTTAAGTGTATTTTATAGGGTGCAGAGACGTAGGGGTTAAGTATTTGGGTGACGTACTTCTAGTTTTCGTGTGGCTGAGAATAGCTTGAACCGTGGCCTCCTGTTTGACCGTGAAGAGAGTGGAATGGGAAATTTGGTTTAGTATTGCGCTTAGGATATTTTGCCTTAAGTTTTTAAACTTTTAACATACTCCGTTAAATAAAATTATATCCATATACGAGCGTTGCGGACTGAGATAAATACACTGTTGAGATGAGCTCCATGTCACGATTTCAAAAATACGAAAATACCGGTAGATTAACTCATATTTTGAAACCTCAAAATATCGATTACAGGGTGCAAAATACTTCAAAATAAAAAGTGCTTATTTAATTAATTAAAAATTACCATAAAATTCTAAAAATTAAATTATCGATATGTCTCAAAAGAATCTTGTCTAAATTCAAACCCGATTTCTAGTTATATCGGATAAACCGTTACGGTCAATAAACGATTCTATAGCGACTATTCTGAAATTTGATTTGGACATATCTCAAAATCTATACGACGAAATCCTGATTTTTCTCTTCCCCCTAGAATGATATAATCCACCAGCTCCACACGTTTCTTGTTTCACGGAAATCCGATTTAAAACGAATCTTGTACATTCAGTTGAAGTTCGAATCGCCAAACAGCGAACTGCCGCGCCATTTCAAGCTCGATTTTAATTATAATATAATTATACGTTCTAACGTCGACGATTAAATAATTTATTCGTTATTTAAATTATTAAATAAGATAATTATTACACCGTCAAATATCCGGGTCATTACATTCTTTCCCACTTAAAATAATTTCGTCCTCGAAATTGCTAAGTTTGAGGACGACCCTATCTATTGGAATTCCTAAGATTTGTTTACCCCTTATTTCTGATTTCAACTGAACCAATTAATATCGACTAAAATATTAATTCATTCCGACTAACTAAAATTTTCAAAAATTCTGAAAATTTTCTAACACTTTAAATTTTCGGAAAATTTTGCCATAACCTCCTTTGTACAGCCCTATCTGTAAAACAACAACTCGCCTTTCTAGGCCATCTCCAACCAAAAGAAAAATCAAACAGCCAAGCGGCTTGCCAATTCGGCTCATAAAATCCAAACTCATATATAAAATAAACTTGTACCTTTTTGTCGGGTATATCATTATATCCCTACCATCTGCTATCACTTTGCATATATCATGCCATCCAAATCAAACTCCAGTCTGTCTTTATTGTCAACACAATTATTGGCTTGTACTCAAGTAAAATTCCATTCAAACTCTAATCTCAAATTTCAATCTCCCAACTTACCAACTCAATTTCATATTCACTTATTTCAAGTTAAATTCCAATTTATAAATCATTTTTACCAGTTCATCTATTTAACCCATAAGTTAATTTAATTTCCAAATTTAAATTCCTGGGTTTATTCAAATCACTTGAAATCATAATAACAATTCAAAATCCTTCGAATTCCTGAATAACTTGTTTTTGCAAAACAATTTAAAAACAAAATCTTTGGTAGTAATCCGTCACTTAGCAACTCGAAAATTACACCGATGATGTATCGATCCATCATCGGAATTATTTCCCAGCGATCAAAGTGAGTTCAATACTATATTCCTTTCAAAACCACTTTTAAACACTTCCCATTTTGAAATCAATCCCAGATATCCTTATCAAAACAAATTTAAAACCTCCCAGGATTTTAAAATTCACGTATACTTAATCCAGATTCAATTACAAACACTGGTCTGAATTTCCAGTTTTAAATTTCAATTCTGATTTTAATTTCAGATTTAATTCATCTTATTTCATATACTTTACTTATATGAATTCTGTTTAGTTATTTATAACCATTTCACCTTTAAAATCTTATTCGATTTTTAATAACAACCAACACATTATAATATTTTCAATATATATACTTGGGTAAAATTATTTCATTTACCCTCTTTTCAAAACATACCATGTCGGTTCATCGTATCCAAGTGTTTAGTAACTCCTATCAACACAGTTTGCATTACTGTATCGACCAGAATTCATAAACTACTCGACCAATAAATCTCCACAATATAAAACAAATTTTCATATCAAATAACAAATACGCACTCATATATATACACACTCAATCTCAGTCTAGGGTATTACTAACCCCATCTCTACTGAGTCACGCAACAGAGCCAAGGTAATTCGCTTAACTTAAGCTCTGATACCAAATGTAGTGACCCGAAAATCCGGTCCAATTTGAGCTGACTAAATAACACAAGTCCAACCCCAAATTGCACTGGAAATTCAAGAACCAATAGAAAGAAGATAGAGGGTGAGGATAGATAAGATAGAACTAGTAGAATAGAAGAAGAAGAAGAACATCATCATCAGAGTAAACACGAATCTCACAGCGGAACGAATAAAATATAACATAACTTTTGAAATACAAACAGTTATATATACAATTGCACTTATCAGAGTGCAACACTTACAACAACAGCGGAAATAATAATAGCTATAGAATCTTGAAGCCTCCTGCTCCAAGCTCTCCAAGTGTATCTGTAAAATCCCGACTACTTGACTGCCCGTACAAATTTAGGCACCCAAGAGTTTAGGGAAAACAACAAAGTAAACTCCGGGTCAGTCATGGGACTGGTACGAGTAAAACAGTTTAAACAGGTATATGGACAAGTAAACGATATCTCATAAGACCACGCCGCAGAACGGAACGGGTTTTTCCCTTATGAGAATCCAAAATATATTTATATCAAAAACCTTTTGATATTATAATAATGTCTATGTACAAATAGATATCAACTAGCAGAAACGCTTTCATCTCACGTTCTACATATATAGTATACAATCAAAACCGCAAGCACGTATTGGGTAATGGATTTCCAACTATGACAAGGTATGGAACCACCTTCCGATCAGTGTAATCTAGGAACGATACACTGGAGTTCAACAAGAACATCTTGCAACTCAGCCACACATGACCGACCACTCATTTCGCTTGAGTGTATCGAATGTACATCACCAACGGTCGGGATCGGCAACCGTTTCCCGTATATATATGGGACAACATTGATAGATTAAAGAAGCAAATGAATATTCTCTAGATAGGTGATTATACACCCTACTTCGGTGCGACCGACTTAGCCATGCTGCCTGCCCGATTTCTGTCATTTACCGGATGTGAGGCTAGAAGCTATGCTTACTTTCCATTCATTTATAACACGATCACTTTGAATGCCACATTATCAGATCCGTTAATCATTAGTTGGATCTGCACAAATAGATTCTAGATATTATGCGAAGGGAATAAATCCGTTGGCCACCATATATATTTGTACAGTCCAACTCTTTCGATCATTGGAACTATTCTGTCAGACATTCGTCCATATACGTTCGTTCTGGGACTGAACGAAACCGAAGGCACTATTCTGTAAACAGGACAGCCCTTGCACTTTACTCCGTCTTCAATTTCTTCATCGTATTTGATCACAACGCTTATGTCGATACGGAGTGGTTCTTCGGATAATAATCCAACCGGTCTCTCCATATTAACAACGTAAAATGGTCAAAACTTCGATAGTCTGTGATTTAACTATCAAATGAAAATATGTCGGTGTACAAACAACGATCTTAATTCCAAATGGAATTATCGATCCAATCATCAATTATATATATATATATTCATATTTCCTTATTTTCTAAAACTAGAAAATATACATTTTCAACATTGGAAAACATTTCCAATCCTCATTTACGCATCACTATCATTCCACAACTATTAGTCCCTAACTGTAAACTAGTAAGAGAACAATTCTCTAAGTATAAACCCTGAAGGCCGAAACCAACATCAGATCAACACTCAGAAAAATATTCAACTTACCAGTCTCTAGTCAGTTTCTAATGTTGTTTAACTCTATTTGATTTACTCTTATTCGAATACTATAGTCGATTAACTCTAGTGATAACTCTATCGAATAACTAAATTCGATAAACTTCTTCTGATTAACTCTATCGAATAACTAAATTCGATAAACTCCTTTTGATTAACTTGTATTCGGTTACTAAATTCGATTAGCTAATATTTGACTAACTCAATTCAGGTTATTTCTAATTGAATGACTAATATTCAATTACTCTATTTCGATTATCTCTTTTATATCTCATCAATTTCCTTTTTTATAACGTTTATTTTCCGTTACAACTATTTTCTTATTTACAACTTCTATTTGCCGTTACAAATATTTCCTATTTACAACTTCTATTTACCGTTACAAATATTCCTATTTACAACTTCTATTTACCGTTACAAATATTCCTTATTCTATTTATTTTCTAAATAAATATCCCTTTTATAAAACTCTATTTGTTTTATAAATACTTCCTTTTTATAAAACCGTGTTCGTTTTATAAATAATTTCCTTTTATAAAATCGGTTGATTTTATAAAATTCCTTTATTTCAATATACATTGAAATATTCCATTTCACAACTCAGCGTTTCTTATGATATTCAAAATATCAAACAACAATGATTAATATCGTTCTAACATCCATAATCAATAACAGAATATAAATCACACATATATCACAATATATGAAAACAGTAAAATAATTGTTGAGGAATCCAGTCAGATCCCTCCAACCTGTATCCCTGTATCCACAGATGTTACACAGTATAATATACATCAATTTCATTTCAATATGAAATATTCTACTGGACAGAATCAATATTTGATTAACGATATAACATATGACTATATCTACGTTTTCAATCAAATCTATTTAACAGTCCAGTTTAACAATCAATATACAGCAGTCAATAAATAAAGTACAATTTATATAAAAATATAAATTCAGGAGAGTTAGTGAGTTTTACTCACATTGATTCCGTTTGTTCGTTGTAGCGGTTCAATTACGGTTAAATTAAACAGTGTTTAATTTAACAGTAAATTCTCAGTTGTCTCCGTCACTGTCCCAATCAGTTCCAGACTGTTCTATCCGTTACCGCGATTCCAGTATAACTCGGTTCGTCGGTTAACCTAGGAACAATTTATAACATATTTGAGTTCATATGATTTAATTATATTATAATAAATTTCTTAATTAAATATTAACGTTAACTTCATCGGTCGGATATATTTAATTTAATTGACCGAATACTTAACTTAAATGTCCAGTTCTTCCTTCTGATTCCCCAAAATAACGGCTTGAATTAAACTGCTTTCCACTTCACGCGCGTTCACGTCTTCTACACTGTTTTTGTTCCCAACCATTTTGCCCAAAATGCCCGACTTCACCCAATCTAATGCTGTAATACTCTTCACATTATTAGTTTCGATTTGTCCTTGCACACTACTTACTACTACGTTCCCACCACGACAATATATAACACGTGCCCCTCCTCACACTGCTACTCTCCCAACTTTGTATCACACAGTACCCCTTTTCATCAACAGTAAGACACCCCTAGTTGCATAGACCATGCATTACCTTCCAACTTCCATCGCACCTCACTTATTCAATGAAAAGAAATCAATCATTCCTCTCATCCAATGCTCATCACAACCACCCCCTCCATGACATGCTCGACATCATCCCACGTTCAAAAACACCACTCCAGTATACGCCAGAAAACATGGCCATAACCACCATCGGGTACCATCCATTTTCCTCCTCCTCGTCCAGTTTAAAATTGCTTAACAGCATTCCTGTACCCAAACTCCACACCACCGAATACACACAGTCACCTCCCACACTTCCCATTCAAACTGCTCCTTCAACCCATCCCGTTCTCCATCATTGCTCAACAAATCCCACCATGATTTCCTGCTTCGAATCCTCCCTTCTCTCAGCCAAGAATCGCAAGACTCCCTCCATCAATGCACCTGTATGGTTACACTACCAATAAACCAAGACAACTTCTGCTACTGTTATGAAACCGCACTTATCCACTAAAGAAACCCACGGCTTCCTTCAACATCGTGCTGACCCTCGCTCATCCTATTCCTCCCCTCCTACAGACCGTGAACTATCCCGTACCATGGCCATTTCAGTTCACCCCAGACCACATTCTGCCACTGACGTCGAGACCTTTCGGCACCTCAACTCGAGCAATCACCACTTTAAGCCCAAAACTAACGCCAGAACCCTCCACTTACGCATCAACATCCCAAAGCTGACACCCCAGGCGCCTCTGCGGGATTTGGATCTTCCAGAAGTAGCGTCGCACCAGAGAAAAGGGTTATCGGATCGAAGATATCCTTCCCCCGAATCCAAAGAAGAGAACGTCACGAATTTAGAGATTTGATTTATGAACGAGGAGGTTTTTCTTTGTTTTCCACTATTTCAGTGGCGGCTCGTTTTGACAGAAAAAGGGGATTAGGTTAAAGGGGTTTTTTTAAGTGTATTTTATAGGGTGCAGAGACGTAGGGGTTAAGTATTTGGGTGACGTACTTCTAGTTTTCGTGTGGCTGAGAATAGCTTGAACCGTGGCCTCCTGTTTGACCGTGAAGAGAGTGGAATGGGAAATTTGGTTTAGTATTGCGCTTAGGATATTTTGCCTTAAGTTTTTAAACTTTTAACATACTCCGTTAAATAAAATTATATCCATATACGAGCGTTGCGGACTGAGATAAATACACTGTTGAGATGAGCTCCATGTCACGATTTCAAAAATACGAAAATACCGGTAGATTAACTCATATTTTGAAACCTCAAAATATCGATTACAGGGTGCAAAATACTTCAAAATAAAAAGTGCTTATTTAATTAATTAAAAATTACCATAAAATTCTAAAAATTAAATTATCGATATGTCTCAAAAGAATCTTGTCTAAATTCAAACCCGATTTCTAGGTATATCGGATAAACCGTTACGGTCAATAAACGATTCTATAGCGACTATTCTGAAATTTGATTTGGACATATCTCAAAATCTATACGACGAAATCCTGATTTTTCTCTTCCCCCTAGAAAGATATAATCCACCAGCTCCACACGTTTCTTGTTTCACGGAAATCCGATTTAAAACGAATCTTGTACATTCAGTTGAAGTTCGAATCGCCAAACAGCGAACTGCCGCGCCATTTCAAGCTCGATTTTAATTATAATATAATTATACGTTCTAACGTCGACGATTAAATAATTTATTCGTTATTTAAATAATTAAATAAGATAATTATTACACCGTCAAATATCCGGTTCATTACAGTCTCTTTCTAGACATCAACCATACTTGACGATCCATAGCCTCTCCGGCTTTTCCAAGCATAAACCATACTTGACGATCCTGACTAAGTAAGCCTATATCGATGGGTCGCCTAGCCCTTGCCCAACAACGACAATACTTGACGATCCTGGCCTCACTAGGCTCTTGTTGACCGTCATCCATACTCGACGTTGTTGGTCGAATGGGCTCGTGCTTAAGACCGCTCGACACTTGCCAATCATCAACCATACTTGACGATCTTAAGTAAGTGAACCTACTAAGTCTGCGACAAAGTTCCTACACTTTGTCGTGCATTAGTCATAATGATGATTCAGAGTGTTTGTTAAAGTTTAAAATAAAGTTGTTGGTTTGATGTCTGACGAGCATCAGCCATACTCACTGAATGTTTAATTAAAGTGCAGAAAATACATATACTTTTATATCTGAAGAAGCTGGTGGTTTAATGCCTTCACAGAGCTTGCCTAGGAATCTCAGGGGAATCCATACAAGAGTAGGAGGCTTAGCCATCAATTACAAATTCATTGAAAACAAAAAACAACGGTTTATCATCGCGTACATAACATGCCTAAGGGCTAAAGGTTTGTCCCATACATGGTAAGTCGACTTAGCCATTATTTACTTAAAGAAAAAGTAAAAGCAATGGTATATTATTGGTACAGAGCATGCCTAGGAACTAAAGCTTTGCTCCATACATGGGTAAGCCGATGTAGCCATCGTTTATTGTCGCTATTTCGACACGGACCTGCTAGTTGATAACGAGTCCTTTGTATGAGTTAGTACCACATCTACGTCATGCAGCCAATGGTTGATTATTATTCATGGTCGTGGATCTGTTCAATACATACTATTGTAGTTGTCCCTTTCTTATCATTTCTTCAATGACATCATGTGGATGCTTGCATTCATCCATGTTATGACCAACCATCTCATGGAACGACAAGAATTTCCCAGAAGCCAGCTCGCATTCCATGGGCTCCTTTCCAGAAGGTCTCCTCACCGGGAGACTATCTATGGTGTCCTCAAAGATCCTTTCCAAGCTTGTATTCAACTATGTATACGGGTCATATTTAGGCCCTTTTATGAACTTGTTGCCCCGACCCCGACCTTGTTCGTCCCCAGATTTGTGCTTCCCTTTATCAAATGGTTCTCCATCTTTCATTGCATTGATCTCGAGAGCTTTGTGATATGCACTTGCATTCTCTTGCCTCAATAACCTATCAGGCAAAGAAGAAGTGTTCCCCAAGATACCATAGGGAACCCGTTCCAATGACACCTTAAACTCGTTGTTATCTAGAACTCTAGAAACAGCCACGATCAAGACCATCAATGTATCTGGTCGGTCGACCGAAGCTATGACGATACTAAATCTTTCAAGAAAAGCACGCAAAGTTTATCGCGACCTTTGCATTATCATTGTTAGCATTATTATGTTCTTGGATAACACGATATGGACCCGAAATTATCTCGTGCATCTTTCGAACAATCTTGTCCAACTGTGGATTGAGTCACTTCTAGCTACCTAAACCATATAACAACTTTGTTCGATAAAAAAAGCATGAAACACTTGGCTATCACTTCCTTTGATGCCCCCAGTACTTTTGTATGTATCATGTAATGCATAGGGTGAACGGTTCGATCTCTCCTCTTGTCATAGGCTTCCAATACTGACAACTTGAATTCTGGTGCATTCCTCGAGTTTTCGATATTCGGAGTAAATAAATTTCGATGCACATAGTCTATGTCCTAATTAGACAAGCCTCCACGAGTGGTTGGCCGGATGATTTCAGCGACTCTATTGCCACTACCTAGTAGTGCCCTCCAATCGTCAATGCCCATCGCTGAAGCATTGAGATTTTCCAAGCTAAAGTTCTCGCTACTTGTCGTCGTCAAGTTCGGATCGACACCAAGTTGATTTCCAAGAGCAGTGGTTTCCCGCAGCCTATCCAAGTACATGGCATGAGCACGAATTCCACCAGCACAAGCATCGTCTCTCGCTTTAATGTTCAGACTCACTCTAGCACGAAGTCCAACAATGAGAGACGCTCGAGAGTGCTCAAGGGTTCGCTCTTAGTACAATCCAGATTGGTATCTACCAAGGACAGTTTCTAAGAGTTTGTCCCGATCCCTTACTCTGTGTCGCTGCATTATTGGGTATGATCCCATTGTCCTGTCTTTTGTTTTTTGTTCTCCATTGCTGTGATAGTATCACCAGCATTATAGTTTCCTGGTGTTCGAAGAAGGGTTCCAACTCATTCATAGTCTTCTTTGTATATTCCCTTGTCAAGTAGACGGAGGGATTTCCAACCGAAAAGACCTCCTGGCCTTCTTTTTCCATCCTACCCAAGAACTATCCTTCTTCATCTTAGCCATGTAAGTTCTGTTGCGTAGTATTTTTGAGTTGTAAGTAGATGGCTATTCCCCCTTCTTTGCGCACCAAAATGTTGACTTAATTTTTGGTACTATCAACCCCAATACCCAAATGAGTAGAAATCACAAATAATATCCAACAGTCACAAGTCACAAAAATACGTAAATGTAAATGCAAATAGAAAAATTGTAGTGGTTCGGTACCGTGCCTACATCCATTACTTGTAATTTATTATTTATATTATTCAATTATATATAAAATTATGTTCAAAGTAAGAAAATTAAGGAGACGAGAGATTGATGTTGAATCCCTTCAAATGACGTTGTAGAGTGGTATTTATAAGTGTAGAGCCAATCCGGATCAGTTTGGAGTCAAGGTGAGAAATATGGAGTAGTGGAGAAAGTGGGAAGAGTAGCGTAAGAGAGTGAGCCATGTCATCGGGGCAATGGAAATCCAGATCAAATCGGTTAAACCATACAGATTCGGATCAGATTGGTATGGAAGCACCGATCCGGGTTAAGGCTCAAAGTGGGCTTACTTGCCTCGTCATTTATCACTATTCTGACCCTATACGGTGCTTGTGTCAACTTGATGCATTCAATAACATGTCGATCTGGGGAAGCCAGTAGTATGCCAATCCTGGGAAGAAAATTTGCTCGATCTGAGGCCAAGTGATGAGTGTTGATTTAGGGCAAACGTATTATACTAACCCAATTTTTTTCCAGTTGTACACTTAGGTTTATTGAACCTTGTTGCTTTATTTGAGTGATTCTGGGATTTCACGGGTACATGTTCAATCCCCGAGCTATCTAGTTTTAAGGAATCTAAAGTGTGACGGCCTTGAAAAAAAATCTAGTCAACAACGTGTAAACTTAAGTTTTAAGTGATTGCATTTATATATTTTTGATATAAAAATTTTGTGAGATTAAACAACGTTTTAATGAAATTATACTAAAGTTGAAAACGTATGAGAATAAAAGGAAAAGTATAGTCAGGTAAGACAATTAGAATAACTATGTAAGTAGTATATAAGTCATTTATTTATATTCATTATTTTCACTCATCTTTTGACGGTGTGCGCTAGGTATGAATTTTTGATATGATTCTAGAATTTTCTATCATAATCCATGATATACAAGGAGAATGGTTGTTTCTACTTAAGGAACCAGGTCCGAGTCCGCACTATAATGATCAAGTAAGTGATATTAGTTCGAAAGTGAAATTGTATGATCGAGAAACCAATCACATTTGATTTTTTGTACAAATAACATATGTACATCACACAGACTTTTAAAAGAATTATAACCTTTTTCCATTTAAAATATAAGTTACAAAATTTGTTATGACATGTTTATATAAATTGATCCGATATGTAACTGTTGAGTGCTTAGTTTTGTGTTATATATTGAATTTTTTGATGTTTTAGTTTTTTCTATTATATATAACTCTCTTTGTGTTGTCAATTTAAGTACACGTTATGGAAGCAAAAATCACTTGCAGCCTTTTGGTTTCATAAATAGAATTTGGCTCCCTAACTAATAGGTACACTTTTATATTATTGGTTGGGTCTAATGATTTTATGTCCTTGATATGGGTAATCATTTGGATGTTGTTTTCTTATGATGGATTTGGAGTCCATCATGGCATTTGTAATTTTACGGATCAAGCCTTGCAAAAAGGTACTGCCAATTTTATTCGAAAAATTTAATGAATCTTTTTGAATAACTAGTTTTGAAAAGATAATGAGATTGAAAGGATTCTTCTTACTTTGTGATTTTCAGAGAAGAAATTCTTTTCATGGAGAAAGAATGTAACCATTCAAATTTTGGTGTCTAAATATTTAATATTAGTTCAAAAAGTTTAATAACTAACCCCAATACAAGGATTAATTTGAAGTTAAAAACTAAAGTTTGAATATAGTGATTGGTTGGAATAACATAATGATGAATTAATTTATGGACTTTGAATTGAATATTAATTTACTGGATCTAGCGGTCCTTTTTAAGTCTTTTTAAATGAATAAATAATAATGATGAATTCAATTTGTAAATGCAATTACAGTAATAATTAGTTCAGGTAAATAACCATAAAATTTATTTTTAAATATTTCGGCTCGATAATTATTGTCATATTTTTAATTCATTCTATTTGATATTTCCATAATTTTTTCAACTAGAAAATATTGGGATTAAATTCGATGAGTTTTCAGTAAAACATCTTTCTGTGTTTTCTAAGAATCCAATAATTAGTGTATACACACACACACACTTATGGTTTTGGAGTCACATCACTATCTAAAGGCAACCATATTTTTGTTATGTGGATCAGAGTCCATAAGAGAATGAAAATATGTATGAAAAATGTCGTAAATCACATATCAAATATGTACTCATAGGTTATCCACCCATTGTCCCCTGCTCCGTAAATCACACATTAAATATGTACTCATAAATTCATATATTTTCTCCTACACCTCATTTTCCATCGTCTCCTCTTGTATCTCCTTTCTTCTACGCCATAAAGACAATATATGAAAAAAAACTCCTCTGACTTTTGAAATTAAGAACAAATAAACAAAAATAAAATAAAAAGCTATATTTTATATTTGGTATGAGCTAGATCTTCATGTGGACGGGTATTTTTTATGTGTGTTGGGGTTGGAAGAGGAGCGGTATTTCCAAGCTATCTAGGGTTTGGATTTTGTGTTTTTTATAAGTGGTTAGGCCATGGCATGGGGTGCGATGTTCTTCTTGAGTAATAATGAGATAGTAATGATGCTTGGAAGTGGTGTTTCCAACAGATAAGTGGTGCAACTTTTTGTTTGTATATAGTGGAGGTTCTGTTCATGGAAAAACAAAGGAGGCTAGAGGTGGAAACAACAATACAGTTGGACTTGTAACAACAGGTGGAGTATTTTGGCAATGGTTGTTGAAACTACGGTAGGGTAGGACGAAGTGCGATATTGGAAGGAGGTGGTATGGATTTCACAACACACTCATCATAATGGGGTCGAGCTCGGTGATAGTAGGATTGACATGTAGAATTTCTGATCACAAGCTCGACGGTGTAAACGACATTGGATTTTATCAATTTTAGCTCAATATCATTGGATTTGGATGCACAGTATGGATGTAGAGTTCCGTACTAAGGACTAGAATAAGGAGCCTCTGATTGGGGAAGGAGAAATTCTAGGGTGATTGACTAGATAATTTCTATAATTAAGTGTTTAAGTTAGTTCTAAGACATATGTAATGTACATCTCATCCATACAACGTTCAAATCATGCACGGTCAGTCACTTTGAGTTCATATTAGCAATGTCTTTATTGAAATGAATTGATTGGATTTTGATCTTGCTGAATTTCTAGCTAAGCCTAAACGTGCGATGACCACTCCATAACACTTGCATGGAAAAAAAGAAATAATGCACTGAAAGTGTAACGACCCGCAAGAATTCGACGCCCGAATTCTGACAATAATACATAAATCTCGTATTCCTTGCCCAAACTCAAGTATCGAAATCGCAGATAGTTATTAGAAAGAAATTAGAGGGTGAGATATGAAAGAAAGAAATATTAGAATAGGAGAAGAAGAAGAACCAAACACAAAACAAGTCTCACATCCCAGCGGAACTATATATAATATAAAAATAAATCTTTACTGAGAGCTTCAAAATACTTACAACCATCAGAGTACATCACACATCTGGACAGTTATAATAATCTGCCCACATATGCAACACACAACGGAATAATATCTATATAATATCGTATGTCTGAATTCTTCCAGCTCGTCTCTTCACAGCATCCAATTACCTGAACCTGTACGACCCGGTCTAACCCGAGCATTACAAACGAAGGGTTAGTCTGGTGAACCAGAATGAGAAAAACACACTAAGTTTATAGGTATCACACAAGTTGATTTTAAAGTCAAATTCCTTTTGAAAGAAAAGGATAATCGTAAGACCAAATCCGCGCATAAATATGGACGGTTTTTACCTTACGATGACCCAAAACGTTTTTGAAAGCAATATCTTATTCTGATATTATAATAGTGTCTAGATACAATTAAATACCTCTAGTAGAACGCTTGCATCTCACGCTCTACATATATAGTATACAATCAAAACCGCGGGTGCTTATTAGAGAATGGATTTCCTGGCAAGGTATGGGACCACCTTCCCGACAATGTACCTCTGGAGATGAATACATTGGGGTTCAACAAGAGCATCTTGCAACCCAGGCTAAACATGACCGTCCCCTCACTTCGCTTGAGAGTACCGAATATATCATTACCACGATTGAAGACCAGCCAACCGAACCGATAGTATACATATAAAAATAAAAGGGACAACCGAAGGCATTTGATTTCACCAGATCAGGAAATGATATACCCTTTTGATGGGTGCGACCCACATAGCCATGCGACCTACCCAATTTTATGCCATTTCCCAATTGATGAGGCTAGAGGTTAAGCTTATTCTTCTGCACGGTGCATCTCCATTCACTTTGAATATCACATCGTCAGATCCATCAAATCACTAATTGACGTCCACAAAAATACTCTGGAGCGGACAGAAGTACGTTTGTAAAAATCAATGTACATAAAGAAATACTCTATCAGACACTCGTCCATACAAGTCATCCAGGAACAGGATGAACCGAAGGCACCCTCCTACCACATCCTATATAGGTATCATCCCAAGGATCAGTAGCGAGTAGTCCTTGCAAATCCAAAGATTTCAACCACGACTGGATCACCCTTAGAATATCTCCGGGCGCGACTCTAGAGAATTCGACAAGTAGTCCTTCCGCTTATGAAGATCCACGGTCTTTGTTGCTCCTTCTTCAATCAGCGTCTTCACATATTTGCTGGTTCGGAATGGTTTTCGAATATAAATTCAATCCCGGTCTTTCCGGGCCAACAATCGTATTGGCCAGATTTGATAGTCGGTTATTTAACTATCAAATAAACAATCATGAGAATAAATTGAGCTTACTGATTCAATACTTGGCATTACTTGGCCTCTTTAATTAAAACAATTAACAATGGTGTGACGGCCCGCCCTGCACCAACCGACACTTACTCCAAAAGTGCGTTGTACACATGTCCAGTTAGCATGGGACGGTCGTCAGAAGAAAAGGAAGAAGAGAATGAACTAACAAGGAACCTGTAGAATGTCTCACAGTGCATGGAACAAAATATAATAATAACATAATCTTGACATAAAACAGGCGAGACAGTGCATATTCTGAAAACAAACTATCATAGCAGCGGAAAATCCAAATACAGCTTATGTTCCACAACATCATTATTACAACTTTTAAAACTGTCTCTGAAAGTAAGATAAGGAAGGTACACTACTAATGCCCAAGTAGTGACCACCAATGACACAGGGAGAATATTGTAGTATATAACGGTGTTGTATACACAATTATACGATTTTTGTTTGATGATAACAAACAAATAAATATTATTTTAATGTGTTTGATATTGTACTGTTATTGTACATCACATATTGGAATATAATATTTATATTTAAATAAAATACAACTGTACAAAAATTTAAATATTCACAGTATTTTATTTGAATAGAATATTTTATTTCAATATCAAACAGTACAAATTTTATACTCCACTATTTGTTCATCTCTGTATTACACTTCAAGCCATATCAGATTTCATATATACAGCTCCTCATTACAGATTAAGTCAGTCACTCTTTTTTGTACATACATTCAGTCTCAGTACTCATATTTACATACATACACTTTGACACATTCACTGACACTACACACTGTCTTCTTATATTCAGTCTTCTGTCTTCACAGCTCTCTGTCAGTCCAGTCATCTACACCTGTCATACACAGAAACACACACACACAATACACTGCAATAGAAATAATACTGAACACATACGGATATAATTTTTAATTTTAAAAAAAAATCTTTTTTTTTTGCCTCAGTTTTCTGGTGTGTTTCTCATCATTTTTCATGACTTGACCTGATATGTGAATGTAGCACACGCACATACATGTGTATGTATATACACATATTTTAGTGCAGGGACAGGAAAATCTATACTGAATGGCTGCATATACACACGTGTATATATATATACACGTGTGCACTGCCATGCCAATTCAGTGTGCAACTGAGGAGTAGCCACGTGGACCATCTCGACTCAGTGCACACATGAAAACAACTCAATGAAAAGTCAACAAAAGCGGTTTCAAAGTGGTCGAGCCAGTGTCACAAACTTGACAGAACAAGGTGAAAAGTGCAAATGAATATGGAGCAACAAAACCAGCATGTGTACAGAATTTCAAGTGCACAAATCAGTAAAAATGCAACTGCAATGTTCATGGATGATACAAGCATGTATGGTGTGGTGAATGCAACATCAAAAGCAACCATAAGTGAACAAGGCAATTTCAGAGAGTCAAAAGTGTCGAGGCGGTTTTAAAATGCAAAACAGGTTGAAGTAATGTTTTTCAGAAATCAGAGTATACATGAATGGTATAACTCAGCATGGTGATAAGCATGGAGCATGTACAAGAAATAAAGTATCAATGGCCAGAACAGCAAACATGTGAATACACTAAAGCAACAATATGGGGCAGCATGTTTAACATGCACTGGCTATGTTCATATAGAATGCAAAATGGACTCAGCATCAAGTTAAAGTAGTTCAGCCATGATGAAGTGCATACATAGATTATTAAAGATGTTGGATAGCCAACATGTATGACAACAATGATAAGTGTATCTGCATACTTCTAATCATGTCCAAGAATGGTGCAAACAAGTTAGGTACATGAATAAAACTTTTAAAGCACTTCAGGAAAATCTCAATTTTTAGGAATGGAGCAATCAGGGAATCAATGAAACTGCATATCAAAGAAACAACTCAAGTGGATGCAGCATTAAAAACATTGTGCACAAGCAATTGTGCAAGTATGGGTGAACAAGGAAACTACATATGGATAGCAAGTATGGTAGCAAGTGTCAAGCAGCATAATCAAGATCAAGCATATATAGTGGCAAGTATGGACCAACATAGTTCAAGACAAGTGCAAATGGTTCAAGTCAAACAGCAAGTCTCAGGTAAAATGCTCACAACAAAAACATGGCCGAGCACATGCAAACAAGTCGACATGGCAACAATCAGTATGACAAGCATTTCAGGTTGTAAACACACAAGAAGCATGATGCAAACAACTATGAATTCAAACTGGTTTGAGCAACAAAATTGCAACTGATATGGCATGATCAATGTGTTCAGGCAAAACAGAATCGATACATGCTAGAAAGGCAAACTCCAAATTCAGTTTGTAAATGAATGGTGAATAATGCTACAGTAGGTAAAGGGTGTTTTAATATCACAAATACATGGCCAGGAAATGGATTTCCAAAATTTCAGAAATCAATGTACATGCAAGGCTGCATGGGAATGTATCATGACACAAAAATATGGAAAACATTTCAGTCTTGAATGTAAATTAGAAGGGACATAAACATTTTGGCAAGTATAATTAGTTTCCAGATATGGAAATACAGAGGAGAATTTTCTGTTTGGAAAGAAGTAAAGACTGCATTTCATATAGCCTAAAGAATTCACTGTTTTAATTCGACATGATTCAAAAATAGGCAAAACATATATGGGAAATTAAATCAACAATTCCAAAAATGGCAGTGTGAATTCAAGGCAGCTTTAAACTATTTTTAATCAAATAAATCAGTGAGCAACGTTTTTTTTTGGCAAGTGTTGATTTGGAAACAATCAAGGAATTCACAAATTAATCAGTACAAATATACTACGCAAGGGAAAATCACAAGGAGGCAACAAATTTCAGGAAATCTCGCAAATCAAAAGAGGAAACACACAAATCATCTCAAGCCGAGTCATTCACGTGAAATCAGAGGTTATTAGGGTTTTATTTTACCCTATATTACACGCACTTCATCACTGGCAAATTGACTGAGCATCGAATACACACAACAACAATTTCAAGCTTAAAATATAAATTCAGGGAAACTCACGAGTTTTTCAGAGGGATTCGATCTCGTTCCCAAATTGTTGAACAAGAGAGCAGCAACAATCGAAGCCAGACTGAAGAACACCATCGAATTATCAAGAAGTCGAATTGATTTGGGACGAAGCAGAAAACCCTAGCAATTTCTAATCGCCGTCGCCATTCTTTTTGTTTCTCAAAAGAAGCTATCGGGTTTAACAAATACAAAAGTGGGCCGACTAAAAATTACTCAGGGCTTTAGTGTTTTTAATTGAAAAAGGGGATGACCCCTTTGTTTTAATTCCTTAAGGGTTTAAAATCCCTTTTGTTTTTGTTTTTGTTTTTAATTTGTGTTGTAAAAATCAAACGAACAGGTGTCTAGATCTGTAAAGTCTAGGTAAAACAGTCAGGGTGTTGACTGTCAGTTTCAGCGTCTGTAAAATTCTGAGATACGGATTACGGGGTTGTAATTCGGGGAATCTGATCGAGGGGACATCGTTCAGTGTAGGGTTTTGAGCGTAGGGTTAGGACAGGAGCAGGCGCTGCGAGTGTACATCGTTTTGTATGCGGGATCTGTTTATAACACCTAGTAGAAACCTTAGGAATGCAGCAGTAGGCAGGTTTTTGCCGAAGCTGGGTATATCTGTGTGTGATTTATTTTCTGCACTTTTATTTCTACTGCATTCTATGATCTGTTTATTATTTTTGATATTCTGTCAGTTTTTCAATTCAGTTTAAAAACTGTGATAAACCCTATTCACCCCCCTCTAGGGTTAATCTAGATCCAACATTTGGTATCGGAGCCAGGTATTCAGTTAACTCTAGAGCAATGGTGATTCCTAGTTATCAGTCCATAGAGAGTCAGTCCAGTCACATTCCAAATATTTTTGATGGTACAAATTTTTTAAACTGGAAATCCAAAATGGAATTTTATTTAAAATCTGTTAATATTAAATGTTGGAATGTTGTTATCCATGGATTTGATAGTGTAGATATTACTTTCAATACTCATGCTATGAAAATTATATTTGATTATCTTAGTACTGAACAGTTTAATCTCATCTGCCATTGTTTATCTGCACAGGAAATCTGGGATACTCTCAATACAAAGTATGGAAAATCTGACAACAGCTCAAAACCCCAGGATGACAACTCAGATTTAGATTTATGCTTAACAAGTCATGTAGATGAAACTTCAGATGGATCAGATGATGGAGAATCAACAAATGCTGAAACAGAAAATTTCTCACATGAAGATCTGGTTTACATGTGTCTTGATTTAACAAAATCTGTTGATAAACTCAAATTGAGAAATAAGTCTCTGAAATCTAAGAATTTTGAGATGGTCAGCAAAATTGATGATTTGGAATCACAACTTGAATATGTTAAAAATTCTTCAAATTCAGTTTGCAAAAATTGTTTGAAATTGAAAACCAATCTTGTTCGTCTCAATAAAAATATTCAAAAGTTTGAAGATGAAATTCTAATCTTAAATGAGAACAAGGTTGAGTTATCAAATTTGAATAAGCTTCTGCAAAAGGAATTTGAAAATTTTAAAACAGATATAAATTCCAAATTTGAAATTGCTGAAAAGGAGAATTTGTTGAAATCAAATCTGATTTTAGAAGAGCTTGAAAATGAGATTGAAAGATTCAAGAAATTTGAGTCTGAAAATCGAAAACATTTTGAATCTGAGATTGCTGGGTCCCAAACAAAAATTAATTTGCTTAAAGATGAAAATTTGGTTTTGAAATATGATTTTGAAAGATGTAAGATCACTGAAAATCGTTGCTCAGATTTATTGAAAGAAAATAGTAATCTTAAAACTAAAATTCAGCAACTTGAAACAACTTTGGCAAAATTTTCTAACGGTGAAAAATCTCTAAATATGTTGTTGAAAAATCAATTTTCATCCGGAAATAAAAACGGACTCGGTTTTGGAAAAAATAACATTTTTGAAAAACGAGATTCAAATGATTTGAAAAGTCCCTCAAACTGCTTTGAAAATAATTGTTTTGATAATTTGAACTTTTATAATTCCAAAGGATTTTTGAATCAAAAGCAAAATGTGAATTTGTTCTGTAATAAACCATTTAAACATTCTTGGAACCTAAAAGGAAATAAAACGGGCTTCGTTAAGTTTAAACAGATTTGGGTTCCTAAGGGTACAAAGGTTAAATCTGATGGTTTGTTATACAAACAAGTTTGGGTACCAAAAGTGGTAAACATATTTTAGAGTGGTTTTACAAATTTTGTTAGACCACTTGATTCACTCAATTGCTAGGTAACGGTGATGGTTGAGGAACTGCTATGCTGAAAAGAGGTTGATTTCAAGCTGTTCTATTTTTCTGTATTCTTTACAGTTCCTTGGCCAAGATCTGATGAGTTAGAGATTCTGATTTACACTGGATTCTGGTATGATCTCTAAACTCACCTCTGTAAATATTTTCTGTTTTGATTTTTTTTGCTTATTTCTTCTTCTCACTTCTATCTCTTTCCTGTCTTTTCTGATTTGATTTATCACTGCCATATTTTTTTGTGCTTCTTGAATTGCAGTATTTGAATTGCAGTATTCATGATATTCTGGAAATTTGTTTTGTGTGTATAGAACTCAGATACTTTTAATCATGTCCAAATACTAATTTTTTTTTCTGCAATTGTTTTTTTTTCTGAATTCCTAACGGTGTTGACGTATTCTTGTTATATCTTGAACACTGTTAATCTGAATTCTAAATTGTTTTGAAGATCTGAAAATTATATGGAAATTCACACACCTTTGCTGTTCTAAGTTTATTCTAATTCATTTTAGAAAAGCTCAAGATATTATACTCATTACAGCACACTGCTATTTATCAGTTTTGACAATTCCAGTAATTTTCAGATTGGCTTGAATATCTTTTTGAAATGCCTTGTCTTAGTGATACATCTTAAAATTCATTTTTATTCATGATTAGTACAGTTGAAATTAGTTTGTTTGAAATCATGTGAAGCTCTTGATATTTTGAATCTCACACATCTCCTAAAGTTGAAATTATCAATCTTGTGTGAATAATTCATTATATCTCAAACTTGATATTGATTCAAGTGATTTCAAATAAATTATTTATTAATGGATCATGAATATCTCCTAATTACCTGATGTAAATGATCTGATTTTTTTTCTTTAGGCTTGTCAGAAATTCTTGTGAAAATTTCTTTGAAAATATGGTCTTAAAATTCTTTATTATCTCATGGTTATTGGATTTTAATATATGTTTGTTTAAGATCATTTGAAATTATTGATTTATTGAATCACACACATATCTTGAATCTGAAATATAATATTGTGTGATTGATTCATTAAATCCTGATATATTCACATTTCTTCAAATGATTAAAAATAAACTAAATTTCATAATCATGGATCATGGAATTTTTTTTTGTGACCTTCTGAAACATCGTCTGATAAGTCTGCTGTGGTATTGATTTTTCTGTGCTGCTCTGATACTGTTTTCAAATAACTGCCTGCTTTAATCTGACTATTGCTCTGATAATGGTGCCATATTTTTAATCTTGTCTGCTTAGGCATTGTGTTTGAAATATCCTTAATCTGAGATATCTAGGGTGTAATTAAATTCCTCGATAAAGGAGACAACAAGTGGTATCAGATTAGGAAGTGCTGAAAAATCGTCTTTGGTCTTAATCTCATCATGTATATTTTTTTCTCTCTCTCTAAATTTCTCTTGTAATTAATTTTCAATTATAAAGTTATTTATTGATTATTCATTCAGAAATTGAAATCAATATCCAAATTGAACTGTATTTATAATTCATCAAAATTATTATCAGATTTTAAAATTGTGATGAATTGTGACTGCAGTATATTTCACAACTAGAGGAGAATTTATTTGGATTTTCAAGATGGTTGAATATTTATTATAATATCTTTGAACTGGCAATTATTTCACGACCATCTCCTTTATCTATCACCCGTCTGCCATCCATCATGATTTTATATTAATGTGGGGAGTTTATTTTTTTATTTTAAAAAAAATCATCTTGTTTTAAAACAGTGAAAATTATTTGTGATAGAAATGGGACTATATTATTATTCAAAATTAGTGATAATCGAAAATTTTCAATGATCCTGGTACAGTCGAACATATTTCATAATATAATTAATTTAGAAATTTATTTCACAGTCCATCTCTGTACCTACCCCATTTTCTATCATTCATATATTGGTTTTATATACTGAGGAGTTTTTCCTTTAAATGCTGAAAATAATAAATATAATTAATATATAAGCGTGTCTCTAACCTCATTTAAAAATCCAAGCTCTGGTCATGCATGGTTAAGAGACAACTTATAATTTAAACTGCGACTGACCTCATTTAAAAATCCAAGCTCTGGTTATGCGTGGTCAGTGTGCTCTTAAATAAAAATAAAAGAAAAAGGAATAATGTGCTATAAATTTGAAATTCTCCTTTGTGTATAAAAACCGGCCTATCAATCCATCTTTCTATTCTGTGAAATATGTTGAAATTTTATGACGTATTATGAGTTGTTGATTGATAGCTACTGGGATTTGAGAGTATTTGATATTGTCACTTAAATTGAAATTATAGTCCAAATCCATCACTGTTTTTGTGTCTCATTTTCATAAATTTTTATTGGAAAATAATTGGAAATGATTTGTTTTTAAACTCTCTCCATTATGTATTAAATCCATCGTAAATCCGTCATTCTCTACAATGTGAAATATGCCACCAGTTCTTAGTTTATTATGATTTTTGCTTGACTGATTGAGATTTATGATGACCGGTCTTCCTCTTAACCTGAAATTATATTTTTAGTCGTTTTTCATCTGTATTTTAAATTCTGTATCCTTTTGATGATAACAAAAGGGGGAGTGGATAAAGATTTTGATTTATGAGTGAATATTATATAAATATTTTTAATTTTGAAAATTTATTATTATTCATACATTTCACTCATGCACAGTTATAGGGGGAGTTTTCTGTTGTAGGGGGAGCTAATAAATAGGGGGAGTTCAATATTCATTGTCAAACACATCTATTGTATACAAAATCTTTTATTTGTTTGTCATCATCAAAAGGGGGAGATTGTTGTATATAACGGTGTTGTATACACAATTATATGATTTTTGTTTGATGATAACAAACAAATAAATATTATTTTAATGTGTTTGATATTGTACTGTTATTGTACATCACAGACTGGAATATAATATTTATATTTAAATAAAATAGAACTGTACAAAAATTTAAATATTCACAGTATTTTATTTGAATAGAATATTTTATTTCAATATCAAACAGTACAAATTTTATACTCCACTATTTGTTCATGGATGATACAAGCATGTATGGTGTGGTGAATGCAACATCAAAAGCAAGCACAAGTGAACAAGGCAATTTCAGAGAGTCAAAAGTGTCGAGGCAGTTTTAAAATGCAAAACAGGTTGAAGTAATGTTTTTCAGAAATCAGAGTATACATGAATGGTATAACTCAGCATGGTGACAAGCATGGAGCATGTACAAGAAATAAAGTATCAATGGCCAGAACAGCAAACATGTGAATACACTAAAGCAACAATATGGGGCAGCAAGTTTAACATGCACTGGCTATGTTCATATGGAATGCAAAATGGACTCAGCATCAAGTTAAAGTAGTTCAGCCATGATGAAGTGCATACATAGATTATTAAAGATGTTGGATAGCCAACATGTATGACAGCAATGATAAGTGTATCTGCATACTTCTAATCATGTCCAAGAATGGTGCAAACAAGTTAGGTACATGAATGAAACTTTTAAAGCACTTCAGGAAAATCTCAATTTTTAGGAATGGAGCAATCAGGGAATCAATGAAACTGCATATCAAAGAAACAACTCAAGTGGATGCAGCATTAAAAACATTGTGCACAAGCAATTGTGCAAGTATGGGTGAACAAGGTAACTACATATGGATAGCAAGTATGGTAGCAAGTGTCAAGCAGCATAATCAAGGTCAAGCATATATAGTGGCAAGTATGGACCAGCATAGTTCAAGACAAGTGCAAATGGTTCAAGTCAAACAGCAAGTCTCAGGTAAAATGCTCACAACAAAAACATGGCCGAGCACATGCAAACAAGTCAACATGGCAACAATCAGTATGATAAGCATTTTAGGAAGCATGATGCAAACAACTATGAATTCAAACTGGTTCGAGCAACAGAATTGCAAGTGATAAGGCATGATCAATGTGTTCAGGCAAAACAGAATCGATACATGCTAGAAAGGCAGACTCCAAATTTAGTTTGTAAATGAATGGTGAATAATGCTACAGCAGGTAAAAGGTGTTTTAATATCACAAATACATGGCCAGGAAATGGATTTCCAAAATTTTAGAAATCAATGTACATGCAAGGCTGCATGGGAATGTAACATGACACAAAAATATGGAAAACATTTCATCCTTGAATGTAAATTAGAAGGGACATAAACATTTTGGCAAGTATAATTAGTTTCCAGATATGGAAATACAGAGGAGAATTTTCTGTTTGGAAAGAAGTAAAGACTGCATTTCATATAGCCTAAAGAATTCACTTTTTAATTCGGCATGATTCAAAAATAGGCAAAACATATATGGGAAGTTAAATCAACAATTCCAAAAATGGCAGTGTGAATTCAAGGCAGCTTTAAACTGTTTTTAATCAAATAAATCAGTGAGCAACGTTTTTTTTTTGCAAGTGTTGATTTGGAAACAATTCAAGGAATTCACAAATTAATCAGTACAAATATACTACGCAAGGGAAAATCACAAGGAGGCAACAAATTTCAGGAAATCTCGCAAATCAAAAGAGGAAACACACAAATCATCTCAAGCCGAGTCATTCACGTGAAATCAGAGGTTATTAGGGTTTTATTTTACCCTATATTACACGCACTTCATCACTGGCAAATTGACAGAACATCGAATACACACAACAACAATTTTAAGCTTAAAATATAAATTCAGAGAAACTCACGAGTTTTTCAGAGGGATTCGATCTCGTTCCCAAATTGTTGAACAAGAGAGCAGCAACAATCGAAGCCAGACTGAAGAACAACATCGAATTATCAACAAGTCGAATTGATTTGGGATGAAGCAGAAAACCCTAGCAATTTCTAATCGCCGCCGCCATTCTTTTTGTTTCTCAAAAGAAGCTATCGGGTTTAACAAATACAAAAGTGGGTCGGCTAAAAATTACTCAGGGCTTTAGTGTTTTTAATTGAAAAAGGGGATGACCCCTTTGTTTTAATTCCTTAAGGGTTTAAAATCCCTTTTGTTTTTGTTTTTGTTTTTGTTTTTAATTTGTGTTGTAAAAATCAAACGAATAGGTGTCTAGATCTGTAAAGTCTAGGTAAAACAGTAAGGATGTTGACTGTCAGTTTCAGAGTCTGTAAAATTCTGAGATACAGATTACGGGGTTGTAATTCGGGGAATCTGATCGAGGGGACATCGTTCAGTCTAGGGTTTTGAGTGTAGGGTTAGGACAGGAGCAGGCGCTGCGAGTGTACATGGTCTTGTATGCGGGATCTGTTTATAACACCTAGTAGAAACCTTAGGAATGCAGCAGTAGGCAGGTTTTTGCCGAAGCTGGGTATATCTGTGTGTGATTTATTTTCTGCACTTTTATTTCTGCTGCATTCTATGATCTGTTTATTATTTTTGATATTCTGTCAGTTTTTCAATTCAGTTTAAAAACTGTGATAAACCCTATTCACCCCCCTCTAGGGTTAATCTAGATCCAACAAATATCTATATATATCATACGTGGAAGCCTCCTGCCCGTCTTCGAATCAGCTACTCATGCATCACCAGCTAACCTGTCTCTAGTCTGCTCGTTTAGGAGCACCCATAGTAATAAGAAGAGACATAAAACTCTGGGTCAGACAAGAGTCTGGTGTGAGCGATAAGTAGCTAAACAGAACAATAACATATATACTAAACCATACCTGAACCTGGACCTGCAACCAAAGAGTTAGCACTACATACTGTACAACACTCTAAGGTGCCACTAACATATGGTGTATAAGCATACAGAGGTGGAGGTGTGCATGTCATAGTGATGGCAAACAATCAAGCATAGCAACTATCCTCACATCTCTCACTCAGTGCGTAAAGCATACGATATTCACCACTTCGATCACCCAACGCTTTGTTATGATCACTCTGCCCCGTGAAGTCACAACGGCTTCACTGCACTGATCCATAGCCACTAATCCTTCGCTATGTCCACTTTGCCCCATGGAGTCGTACACACCCCACTGCACTGGCTCATAGCCTTACTAATCCTTTACTATGTCCACTCTGCCCCATGGAGTCACAATGGCTTCACTGCACTAGCTCATAGTCTTACTACGATCACTTTGCCCCTCGAGTCATGGTGACTCTACTGCACTGATACGTAGTCCTGCTACGATCACTTTTCCCCTCGAGTCATAATGACTCTACTGCACTGATACGTAGCTCATCATTCCTTTCCAGTGGTGAATCGAAGTTATGAACGTCGACAACTCCTTAGCACACGTCCCGCAGCAAAGCCCAACCATGAAGTGAACTCATTGGTTCCTAACTAGATCCTGAGCTCTAACTTCCATTTGGACTACCTTTGCATCTCGGGTTTTTGGTCATCACCGGATCGGTTCGGATCTCCTCACAGCCATCAGTTCGGTTCGGCCTTTAGTATCCCCACTGGATCGATTCGTGCCAAACTTCTTCAGATTGGATCGGAGGGTGCCATCGGGTTCGGGTCGTGCTCCATGTTCCAGCTTGTGGTGGTTCGGATCTGCCTCTTCCAAAGCACACCGGGTCGGGTCGCAGTCTCCAAGTCCAGTCGTAGTACATCGGTTCGGGTCGGGGTACTATGGCGGATCGGGTCGGAGAACTCTAGGCGGATCGGTCCGGTCGTGATCTCCTCCAAGTTTCCAGTCAGCTCGTGGCATGCAGGATCGGTTCGGATGCAAGAGGGGGGGGGGTCGAGGATGGGCCACACGAACGGTTCGGTTCGGACCTCCCCATCCGATCTGGTCCCTGTCCATTTCCTGCATTTTGTCCAGCGAGTTGTTTACACCACTCGACGACGTTTTCGACCACTATAACTATTCTAATCAATCACAAAACATACCACAATGTCATAGCAACAAGTAGAAGATACCTCAAACACCAAAACATCAATATGATAGGTTAAAATGGATCAAACATAGCCAAAACCCCATATTTTCCCTTAAACATGTTTAAGCATAACTAATGATAGGATTAACATAACTTAACCAAATCGAACCCAATTTCTAACAGAGGTCTAAAACATTATTTAATAATTTATAAATATTTTTCCGGAATTTATTAGTGTATAAATTCGCTAATCAACAGTAATTACCCTTAATTAACCATAATTAGTGAGAAACCTTGCAAAGCACTCACCTTAGCCACAAATAAACCTTAGATCTGAAATAAATCTCTGATATGGCGCGAATACTAATGCTAAACAGCAGCTCTAATCTTGATTTGGTGAAGATCTCCCTTGATTTGATGTTGCTAAGCTTAATCCTTGATTAGAAAGTGATTTGGAGGTGAATTAGAGGTTGGAGGCCATTTTTTGGGTTTCTAAGAGGTAAGTGGAGGCTAGAAAACTGAAATGGAATGAAACCCTAAGTCTTTTCAGCCTCCCCATAACCTTAATCCCAAAATGGGTTATGGGCCCATTCACTAATCACCCTATTTGGCCCGGTTAAGCAGTTTTTCACCTTCCAAACCTTATTTCAGCCATTTCTCCCAAATGGTAAGTCCGTTTTCCACATGTGACCACTCTACGGAAAGGTAAACCATCATCTGAAGCCAATGGAAGTGGTTTCAGGTCAAAACTCCTTTCCAATCAAAAGTTATGGCCAAAACAAGATCAACTAGGGGCAAAATGGTCATTTAAAAATTGGCAAAAATCATGAACATGAAAAATGCCCCCAATGGTCGTTTCCCAAAGCCACATGACCATACGACTTCATATAAGAAAGAAATAAATATTCTACGATCCTCCGATTCGTAGAATGCGGGTTGTTGCAAATGGTTAATTTAAAACTCTTAAATCTTTCATATTAACAAATATAGCTTTCACTTCATATTTATTGTAAGATTATTTCAAAACTATTCTATTTCAATACTTGAGAAAATATCTTATAATCATATCAAATTTTCTATTTTACTATTATTTGCAAAACATTATTTATCCCAGTACTCATTATCTGTAATTGGAAAATAAATTTATTTTATCGCTCGTAAAACAACGTTATGAAATCTTTCTTGTTTTATTATTAGAAATAATAAACAACCCTTAGAATAAATCCATTTCAAAACTCCTTTTCCATTTTCCTTTTATCTCAAAAATCCCGTTATAATGTCACACAATTTCCTTTTATTTTGTCTTGCTTCGGGAATATCATTATATATATATATTCTACAACCTTTCCATTCCGTTACTTTGGAAATCTCATTATACGTATTTCAAATCTTCTTATTTTCTTTACTGCGCTATTATTTCTCATATGAAAATAATAAATCATTTTATACCACTTTACCATTACAACCTATATCATTCTCAGATAATCCTGAAGTCGTCCAAGTTGGGATATTTTAATTACCTCTCAAACCTTGATCAACAACGTTCTTATCTTAAGATAAAAATGAGTTGTAATTCAAAACCGAATATTCATTCTAATATCAAACAAATCTCACTTAACCATTTTACTTTAACTATGATCTTATAATCCATTTCTTATTTTGAAAATCTCCTTTCCGAACATAACTATTATTACTTAACTCATCGATTAAGTAAATACTCATTAAACATCTCCTTTAATTTTAAATTCCATTTACCAATTTGTTTTATAACACAGATTCTTATTACAAAAATCTTATTCTGAAGTCCTTTAAAATTCACTTTAAACAATTCTTTTCCTAATCAACCGTTTCCCTCTTTGAATATATTATTTCAATTTCCTTCATTTTGCTTAATTCCATTATTAAGTAACATTAATTTAAAATTAACGATATAACCCTCATGGCTTTTTATAAACCTTGTTTAAATAAATTCTGCTTTAATATAAGGCCTTTTCAACTCACTTTCCTTTTAAATTAATTCAAATATTAAGTCAACATAAATTAAGCAATCGTATTTGCTTAAATTCCTTTTATAACTTTGTTATAAAAATTTGGGTTTTAATATAAAACCCTTTTATAAACTCCTTTCACAATTCAATTAGATTTCACTTCACTTCGATTACTTTTTAATGAGTTCCAATTATAAAGAAACCACTTAAATTATTATTAATTAAAATAATAATTTACTTCAATTATTAACTACTGTAGAAGCAGTTGATTCCTTTATTAGCTAAATAAATAGTAAATTCCATTTTTAAATCTTATTAAAATTAAAACAAATATCTGTTAAATTATTTCATTAAATTAATTCAAACAAATTAATTTAATAATTAATCCCAGTTAAAACGGTGAACTAAAGTCAACTCACAAACAAAGTTATCACGGTAACCAAATTCAATTGGTTCTTCCTTTAAATTAATTAAAAATATAATTAATTTAAATAATTTCATTTAATTGTTTTCTTAAAAGCAAATATCCAATTCTTAACCATTAGGTTAATTTTATACTCTCTTGTTTATAAATCTGATTTAACATCAGAATTTGCTTCATAAAATCATTTAATAATCACTTATAAATTTAAATAATAAATAATAAATAATTATTTCCTTTTAATAACTTCCATTTAAAATAATAGATTTAAAAATCTATTTTCAGTTAAAAAATAAATTTTATAACTTCACTTCTATCGATTCACCTGATGGTAAACCCATACTTAGAAAACGATTGATTGATAGGCCATATACTGTCAATTACTCAACCAATATTTCTCATTGGTTAAAACAAAACAATCGTTGCATTTCAGATCAACGATCAACAACCAAATCAATCACCCAATCAGAACAGTTCATATGATGATAATATGAAAATAAATAATATCAAATATATTTGAGGAATCCCGTTGGATCCCTCCAACCTGTTCTTCTCTGCATCAGAATATATTATCTCACATGAATTCATTTTAACTGATTATTTCAATAACAGTAAATAATAGCTATTTATATCAAGCAATTTATTTAACATCACACACAATTCAAGTAATTTATTAAAATAAACACGGTTATAATATAAACGTGACCAACAAGGTAAGTTACCTTTATTGGGTCCAATCGTTAAAATAACGATTTGGTTTTTACTAAAATTAAACAGCGTTTAATTTCATCGGTTCAGTCAATATATGCAATATATATTTAACAAACAGTCAACCATTAGCAACCATAGCACACACAATATAAACCTAACTTATATAAAATATAAGTGGGAAAAACTGAGTGAGTTTAACTCATCTTGATTTGATTCCGTTACTTATACGGTTGGTTTTTAATTAAATTAAACGACTGTTTAATTTAACTAAAAATCCAGATGATTTCGATCGCGTCCGTTTCTGTTCGATGACATAGCGCTCGTCAAGACGATTCCAATGACATCTTGTTTATCCAATTCTGAAAGCATATGATCAAGTTATAATTATTTTAAGGTTAAACGTCTTAATTAAACAATATAATCCTTAATTATTCTATAATATATAATTAGTATATAAACTAATTACGTTGGTAATCCTTTAACTGATCTTTCCCTTTACAAACAAAAACAACGGCCCATTTGTGTTTATTTCCTTCACTTGGTGATACTGCTGTCTTCGCCCTAGTTTCAACCACAAGCTGCCAATGAATCTATTTTTTAGTTACATAATGGAGCATATAAATTAATCCCCAATTATAGTTTAATATAAACAAATTACCTTTTTAATATAAAAACGTGGTCGATCTGTTTTGGCTCCGTACACTCATTCGACGGTACCAATTAGCTATCTACAATAAGACGCATGTTTTAGCTAACACACCATAAATTATAATATTAATTAATTAATAATTCACGTTTTAGTTACCAATTTGGTTGATTCCAGTTAAATAAAGTTCAGGTCGTCTTTGCTTCGTTTGCTCCTTTCCAACCATATGATTTTGCGTCCATTTATGTTCTTCCAGTACGCCTTTCATCTTACAGTACGATTTTTCCATGCATCGTTTGCCTTGGGTCAACTTGAACATGTCGCATCATTTCCCTTTGTGTTTCTCCCCCCTCTCATCTGTATGACTTCACGTTATTTTATTTTTTTATTTTTTTTCTCGAAAGCCTAATCCCATAACTAAATCAAAGTTCTTCCCGCATGTAAGCTACATGCGTGCACCATGCAAGGTCATCGCACAGTGCCATTTCAGTGGCACCATTCTTCCCATATGTTTTTAGAAATCCCACACATCTATACCCCTTCGTTCCTGCTGACACCCACACACCAAACAAATTCCGCTGCCGCACCATAGTCCAAGCCACCGGACCTCCATCGGGATGTGTCACTACGAGCGCCAAGCTCCGCCTTAACATCGACGTGATTCTCGTATAACTCGAACAACCCAGTCGCTGATACAAGCCTCGTAACCATAGCGCCTTTAAAGCTTTGATCTGGTCATCTCGGGTCTTAGATTTTGATCATAGCCGTTCAACATAGAGAGCTTGCTTAGCTGAACATATTTGCAGTTGTAAATTTCTTTGATAAAAATGCGGATTTGGAGAAAAATGAAAAGAGAGGATGGAAGAATTTCTGCCGTTGGAATGGTAGGGGCTGCGGCTCAAACTTGTGTTGACAATATGAATAAGTTTTGACCAATTTTAGGTCCTGCTTTCTTGCTTTTATAAGAGAATGAACCAAAATAATATTACTTAACTATAACTAACTTTGCATGAAGAAATGTGTCAAATTACCTACATAAACTCCCCGTTTTGACAAACAAATATGTGATCCTAGCATTAAAAAATATTCCGGACGCAATAGGACAGGTTTCGTCGAATTCCGAGGTCGTTTGTGAAAAGTCCTTTATAATTATCGATGAAAAATCAAGCGTTTAAAATTTCTATAATTACAGAAAAAATCCAAAAAATATGAAATCTTGACATTTAACTAGACCTCTTCCTAACAGATCCAATGAAACTTGTTTCATTAAAATCGGAGTTCGTTTGGCTAGTCGTTTATTCCTTTAAAGTTACCTCTATCAAATAATGTAACCGATTAAATAAAAACAAGGGCGTTTGACGCTGCCACGGTCAAACGATAAGTCCGATTGACACGAAAATTGAAACCGTACAATAATTAACTGATATGACTCCAATGGCAAATAGTTCGTCGCATTCCGAGACTATTTCCCGTTACATTATTTTTATATGCACCGCAATTTTATTTTGGACACCAAATTAACCGGACTTCAAAAATAACAAACTACATACATATTCTGGCTCTAAACGTCGATACGAACTCAATGGAATTAGTTTCATGGCTTAATTCGATCATCTTCAGGTTACACTCAAATATCTCTTTATTAAATTAATTTAATTGTGCGCTATATAAAAATGACTGGGCTTTTACGGCTGCCGTTGTCACATACGACATCGATTTGCCATGCAATTTGATACCGTACAATAATTTAACGTTACGGTTCCAATGAAACTGATTCCATCGAAAACTGACTTAGTTCGCAAAATTACTAATTTAAAGACCAATATAAAATCGATAAAATAGTATTTATATTCCAGAATAATCAAATAAAATAATAATAAATTAATATTATCACAAATAGCCAACTGGAAATATCATACAGCTTCAAATATAAATTATACAACTAAATATCATAAATTTTGAGTTAAACGATGCCCAAATTATATTAAAACGCTATTATTTAATAAATAAATGTTATATTTTAATAACGATTTCCATAACGACTATTTTAAAATTTGATTTGGACACAACTAACAATTTATAACATAAAATCTGGATTTTTCTCTTTTATATGAAAATTATAATTAACAAGATTCCAACGTTTCTTGTTTCACAAAAATCTGACTTAAAACGGATCTTGTATATTCAATTGAAGTTCAAAATTCAATATTACGAACTGCCGCGCCATTCCGAGCTCGATTTAAATTAAATATAAATTTAACGTTTAAACGTCATTTTATTTAATGAATTTAATATTAAAATCCATTAATGTTCCAAATAAAAAATTTAAAATAATAAATTAAATTAAATATTTGATTAACAAAAATACGGGACATTACAGAAAGCGTACCAAGCTAATATGGGTCGATCATTAAGTATGATAATCAAAGAAGGACCCATCGTATATCTCACAGTGCATAGATAAAGTATAATAAGAAATGTAGACAATAATGTAGTGAGTAATAATAGAGTGCAGAAATGCCATCATCATATCACTAAATTATATATATGGAATCCAAATGTTTGAGTACATCATGTAACAACCCAGAAAATCAGAGTCAATTTAAAATTTTTAGTTTGTCTATTTTAATGAATTTAGAATATTTGAAATAATTTATTTTAAATAATAACGGCTAAAAATTTATTTTAAATGAAGTTAGAATGAATGGATTTATTTTAATTATATAACGAGCCTGAAATGGCGCGGTAGTTTAAAATTTTGACTTTGAACTTTGACTGAATGTACATGATTCAAAATAGATTTCAGTAAAACCAAAAATATTTATATCTATTTAAAAATATCTTTCTAACGAATCTGAAAAATCGAAATTTCATAGCGGGAATCAAAAGTTATGGCCAGTTGAATATTCAGAATAGTCGATATGGAATAAATATAGCCCTTAAAATAGACATTTTGCAAACGACCTCCATTTTCGACGAAACCACACTGGTTGGATCCGGAATGTCAAATTATTGCTAGGTTTAAAATTTCATAATTTTTGGTGTTGATATGTGAGCATGGTAAAGAAAAACGCGGTTGGTAATTTTAGTTTGAATTGGATCGACCAGAAAATGACCATTTTTCAAACGGTCTTCAAATTCGATGAAATTAATTTTTTTGGGACCGTATCGTCCAAACATAGCTAGATTTGTTTTTCGGTAATTTTTGGAATCAGTATGTGGCCCCAGCAAATTAAAATGCATGTTCAAATCCATATTTGAACGTTTTATATTTTAATTTGAAGAAAAACTGACTGAAACAGTCGAATAGGCTTATGAAACATATTCCATTGTGTCTAGAATGGGGAAATTAGCTAGGGGTGACAGTTGTTGGGTTTAATTTGGAGTTCGGATGTACAAGTCTGACCTTCTCTCGTCGCGCGAATCTCGAGATCCACGTCCCTGAAGTTGCCGCGTTTCAACCACCGCCGGAGCCTCCTGCCGCCGTCGAGCTGAGCAACACCACCGCCGACAAGAAGCTCTTTCCAAGCGCTGCAACGTAGCGCGACCTGATCGGGACAAAGCTCAATAGATTTGCAGAAAAATCAAAACCTAGATTTGAATAAAACAGAAAGGTAATGGCTTTGTTTTAATTAAACTGTTTTAAACACTTTAAAGCATTCCAAAATATAATTATCGTATAAAATTCATATCTTTTTCATATGTCGTCGAAATCCAGTGAAACAAGAGACATTGGACTCGTGATGACGTCTTCTACATTCTAGAAGAGACCGGGGAATTTTTGGAGCTTCCTACAATTTTAGAAGGAGTGGAACCCAATGTGAGCAATCTAAATTCAAATAGGAATGTATACGCGTTGTATAACTTATATAAGTGATGTATAAATTATATACGCGCTGTATATCTCATATATGGGCGTTGTATAAATTATATAAGCGATGTATAAATTATACATGCGTTGTATAAATCATATAAGCGTTGAATGGAATTGAAATGAAATTAAAATGGAAATATATATATATATATATATATATATATATATATATATATACACACACACTCCCCTCGTCCACAAACCATGGACATATAAATTGTCTAGGTTGTGATTGTGAATGATTGATTATGGTTGCAACAAAATTGGTTGTGTTTATGGTATATTCATTGTGTTATCAAAATGAATGATATTGTGGAAATCATTGAAATGAAAATATTGTAATGCTGTAAGGCCTAGAGGAGCCGTGCTGGACACGGTGCCGGTGCTAAATACCCTACCGTTGTAATGCTGACATTTTCTGAAATATTTGAAATGAATTGTTTGAACGATAAAAATAACATTTTTATTATATGTATGAAGTATATAAAATATTCATGTTTGAAATAAATTGTTTGAATGTTAAAAGTAACATTTTTATTATGTGTATGAATTATATAAAATATTCATGTTTGAAATAAATTGTTTGAACGATAAAAATAACATTTTTATTGTATATACGAATCACTAAAAATATTCATGTTTGAAATAAATTGTTTGAACGATAAAAATCACATTTTTATTGGATGTATGAACCTTTAAAAATAACCAAAGGTTGAAATAAATACTTGTTGATCGAAAATAATATTTTTAACATGAATATGAACTGTTAAAAATAACCAAAGGTTGAAATAAATATTTGTTGATTGAAAATAATATTTTTAACATGAATATGAACTGTTAAAAATAAACAAAGGTTGAAATAAATATTTATTGATTGAAAATTATATTTTTAACATGAATATGAACTGTTAAAAATAACCATTGGTTGAAATAAATATTTATTGATTAAAATAATATTTTTAACATGTATATGAAGTGTTAAAAATCATCATGTATAGAAATAAATAGTGGTTCGCTGAAAATATTATTTTTAGCTTAGATATGCACCTATATACATGTGCTGAACAGGTAAATGGATTTGTTGTTGAGTAAAGAATTTATTTGCGTGCCCGACAAATAGGTAAACCTTAATGAGTTGGCTGCGAAAATTTATTTATATATCAACTCCTGTGAATGCCATTGGATCCAGTGTGCTGGTTATTTTGTGTGAGATTATAAACAACGCCATAGGATAGTAACAATTAATTTTGAACTACACTACATGGCATACTACGTGAAGAGAGCATACTTCATCATATACCACATCAACATTTGGAGCTAATGTGACGAGGTTAGGATTACCATACGGGCAAGACGCTCGTATGGCATTAACTGAATTACAGGTTGAACTGAGGACTGATATGGACAAAATAAATATAACGGAAAATTTCCAGATTAAATAAAAACCCCACATGGTGTAGAGTTGACAATAATCACGTCTCTCTAGTTATTAGATACGACACATGGATTATTTATTTTCCAACACTGGACGAGGTAACGAGATTTACCTCTGGAGTAATTTTACACACTCCCTCGGGCATAGATAGGACACTAAAAATTGTGTGTGCTTATACTGGATTTATTGGGTACCTAAAACGGCCCAATAAATTTCCAAACCCCTCCCCGTACAAAGGAGGTTATGGCGAAATTTTTCGAAATATAAAGGCGTTAGCCAAATTTTTGAAGTAAAAACGATTTAGAAATCACCAAGTAAATTATATTCATATATATATAAATATGATTAAAATAAAACGAATAACGACACTGCAGTTCGCGTTTTGAAATCGTAATTTTAAATGATTATTACGGGAGATCCGACCGTCGGATTTTCCCGAAACCGGAACCATTGGGTTCGCTTTGGAAAGATCTTTCCAACAATATAAAATTCGTTAAGATCTAGTGGTTAGATTTTGCGAAATGTTTTTGGATGAGAGCAGCGCCAGGGCCATCGAATGACCTGAAACGTCATTCGATGGAAATGGACTATTTTTAAATAAATAAAAATAGTGAAAAATCATTTTAAAATATTATAAACTATGTAGTATGGAGATAAACTGATTTTACTTGGTTTATCAGATATTTTGATGGTTGGATGTATTTGACATGAAAATTATACTTATGAACTGAAATGTGGATGTCGAATAGTTTAACCATAGAAAGAATTGATTTGAATTCTATACATGCGTGAATTATTTGAAAAGGCCAAGTTGATTCTCATTTCAAATAATTGATCAACAATGAAAAGTCAAAGTTTTGAAGATGGTGCAAGACTGATAATCTTCACATCGAATGGATGGCTACTGATGCCTTTGATTGGAGTTGCTGCCTTGAAAGGGTTACAGTGGTAGTTGTCTGGACGTATGTGTTGATTTTTCGGATGTGCGAGGGCCTCTCCTGTATTGTACATATGGGACGAGGAATAAGGTGCCTCCGGTTTCATTCAGAACCATAACGGACATGTAAATGGATGTGTGTCTGACGTTGTTGATTGACAACGTGACATGCTGAGATGCAGTGATCAAGGCTTTTGTTGAAAAGCAGAGTCTTGTGGTTGATGATCAAAGCACGACTTTAATATAGCATAGCTTCGTGTATAGCATTAATTCGCGAGCCTCACACCTCGGTATGAACCAGAAACGGGAGAGGACCTCAGGGAGGACATGCGTTTCTTCCTAACTAGGAGTGGTGTCATGGTATGGAGTCCAGACATTTTTACTTATGTGGATGATGGAAAGCGAGGCGCCTCAGATATATCGGTTACTACGGAGCCGATGGATATTGAGTCATCTGGCTCATTTACGCCGCATAGAGCGGGGAAACGTATTGTTCAGACATTTTAATCCATTTCGGGTGGACAGACCCTTACGATCCAGGGGCCCACCTGAGTTTGGGTCCTGAGACTCAGGCTAGAGAGTCTCGAAGTCAGTAAGGACGATCCCTTGCCTTGGTTCATGGTGGAAATCCAACTTCCAATACGACATGTGCGGTTTTGATTGTAAGCTTATATTTGACGACATAGTAGATGGTAGCTATGTCGTCTATGATTGATAGATTATGATTGAAATTGTTTTTGAAACATACATGCACTAGTAATAATATCAAATGATTTTGATTTATACGTATCAAGCATATTTTGGCCATTATAAGGTAAAACTCTATCCTCCGGCTTGCGTTGCATTGTGTGATGGGACCTGAGTCTTATAATGGCTTCACTTTATATGAAAAGTATCACTACTACAAAACAGGTCTTTTGCATCAGTTGTTAAACCCATATTGCATCAGTTGTTAAACTGATGCAAATGAAGATGATGCAACAGACAAATTTCTGTTGCATCAGTTGTTAAACTGATGCAAATGACGATTACTTGCATCAGTTGTTCAATACAACTGATGCTATAGAGCAGATGCAAATATCTGCATTTGCTTTCGAAGTCTTGGTCTATTGCATCAATTTTTTTAAAAAAACTGATGCTAATGAACTGATGCAAAAATAACATTTGTTATGACCTTTAATCTATTGCATCAGTTGCCTATGCTATTACAACTGATGCTAATTTAGTCTGAAGTTAAAAAAAAATATCCACAATTTCATATTTTTAAATCTGAAGCAATATTAAATAGAATTTAAAATTCTACAAATGCATGATTACCACGAATCTGATGAAACAAACAATATAATTGTATTAACAATCAACATAGTTTATATGTAAAATCCAAAAAAACATAATACGTGCTCTAATCATAAAACTAAAGTCAACGTGCATAACAAAAGACTAACATAACTATATCCAATTTTGCATGATATAAATCGCTAAGCAACCTCAAACTTCATCTTCGCCTATCTCTTGTCGGTCATAAGAACCACGTTGTGCAAAGTCCTGCAAATTATAAGAGTACTGTTTTAAAACGTACATAAATAACATATAATAACTAGGCGAATGAAATAAATTAAAGTAACGAAGTATGTGTTTTTACAAATGTTACTGGATATCTACTTTAATGCATTGCTGTAAATCGAACAGGTATGAAACTGACCATCAAATACTGCATTCAACATGTAAGCTTTTATCTTATCCAACTCAGTGCTTGAAAAGCAATTACTTTTAACCATCCATGCGATCGTTGATATCCGTTTTGCCGCATCTTCTTTATTGCTTTCCCAACTGATACTTCGAACCTAGAAGAAAATTAATGTTACGGTTATTAGTTGTTGAAACAAAAAAAATCCATGTAGAACATAAGAAGATGGGTATTTATAAGAAGAAAAAAATATTGGTGGAGAGAAATTTGAAGATTGTATACCTTACGAAATAATCCTACAACAAAGCTAGTTATGCATGTTAAATTATGATAGTTCCCTTTAGTCAACATATAACAGAAACATAAGCTATAAGCAGATACCTGTTTAATGCTACTGGAAAATATATAGCTGTGTTTTTTTTATCACAATAACATTAACCATTTTGTAAGACTTGTGTATATTTCTAGATTTGCAGAGCTTGCAATTTATAATGGTATACTCAGAAATCAGAAAAGGTGAAAGTTCCGAAAGTAGGAGAGAAAAATAAGTCAAGTTGCCTTGAAATCCCAGATTTCTCAGTTTAGATCGTAGTGGAAATGGTGAAGGCAGTTACTATACTTAATAGCGCCGCAGGAGTCATGGGCCATGTATTCTTCACTCAAAAGGGAGATGGTCCAACTACTGTAACCGGAACCATCTCCGGTCTCAAACCTGGTCTTTATGGTTTCCATGTTCATGCTCTTGGTGACACAACAAATGGATGCATCATGCATGTCTACTGGTCCTTACTTCAATCCTATTGGAAAGGAACATGGGACACCTGAGGATGAAAACCGCCATGCTGGTAACCTTGGAAATGTGACTGGTGCCGAGGATGGAACTGTTACTCTCTCTTTCTGATTATCAGATCCTACTCACTGGCCCAAATTCAATTATTGGATGTGATGTTGTTGTCCATGCTGATCCTAATGATCTCGGAAAGGGTGGACACGAGCTTAGCAAAACAACTGGAAATGCTGGAAGAAGAATTGCATGCGGTATCATTGGACTCCAGGGATAAATTAAGAGTTTAAAACATTGATATCAAATGTTAGATCAAATAAAAAATGAAATTGAATTGAAAAATACTATCAGCTTGTGTACCTGGTTATCTTTATGAACTGCTTTGGCATTATCTTGAATGACTGGTTGTTGTCTCCGCAGGGCCAATGGACCAATTTGTATGTGTCATCGTTAAATTGCATTTTCCTACTTACTAAACTTTTTAATAAATAAATAAAAGTATATTGCCATATTTGTTGGGTCAGCACTTAACAATATCCGAGAGTGAAAATATAGTGAAAGATATGCATATGCATCCAAATGTTCAAAAGATCAAGGGAAAAAAGATCTTATTTTAAGCTATATAATGAAGAGATCTTCTTACATTAGCCCTGTAAATATATTGCCTGCTAATTCCAAGTTTTACATTTAACAATAGGAATATCTGCAGTAAAATAACGAAGTGGTCATTCTGTATCCTATCTACAAGTTTAAACATACATACATAACCACACCTGAAGCCACGTAACACCATAAAACCTGATCACAACCAGATTACTGTCCAACCTGTTTCCATTCCATTTCTCCATTTCAGGTCCCTGTCCAACCTGTTTTATTTATGGGTTGTTAGCACCTAGACTACATAGTATAATGCAGGCAGGTATATTATATGTGGTCAAGTACATTTTGTAATAGTAATTACCCTGCATAGTATGGAGTTGGAACAAGAAACGCCTCACCAGGATCAGCAAGGCAAAACATGAGAGTTTCATTCACATAACTATTGGCATGTATTAGCAGTTATTGACATGAGAGTTCACTCTGAATTATTAGCATATGTTTAAGGGGACAAATAAAAAATAAAGACCTGCTTTTCACTAGTTCCTCATCGTATTCTTGGCTGTGACGACTGAATTCAGCTACAAAATTCTAAAACTCTTTAGCCGTTTCATCCGTTGAAATCTGGAGAACAATAATCTGTTAATGCTTGATGTAAGACAAAGTATAAAACGTAAAACAAGACTAGTAAAGTAACAAGAGCAGTAAAATAATATTAACATATGAACAACGTATAACACTACAAATGCTCTTGTATGTACTGCATATCATTATCTAGAGATAAATTGCCGATATGAGTTTCTTTGCTTCAAAATGGAATAAATTCACTGAAATCATAAGGTAGTATATACAGCTACAAAACTTGGATGATATAAAAGGGTGTCAACACAAATTCATGTATAGAAGGAATCCAGATCAACTGAACAGTCCAAATACAATATAGAAGGAATCCAGCAAACTACAAATGCAAATAAACTTTAATCTATATATTTACTAACAATTATGAAATAAATAAGGACTGCTATGTACTTAGTCAGAAGCATACCTTTAAATTCTCACCTTGAAAACCTCTCCAACATTAACCATCTATTTTATTATACTAGTTATGTTTTCCCTTTGGTTCTCAAGGTATGTTTTTTCTGCTTGTTCACTTGAAAGAGAGGCTAGCTGCTGCTCAGTCTGTGCTCTACCTGTAACAAAATAAATAAATAAAAATACTTGCTAATACTATGCACCAGCAGTGAGAACTCTCATGTTAATATAGGTACATAAGCATGTTAATACCAGGTACATAAGCTTGAGTTGCACCAGCAGTGAGAACCAAGTTGTCAGGGTCGAATTGCACTCTATTGCCATTTAACTCTCCCATGAATTCTAGTAATGCCTGCATAAACATATGTATGTTAATAAAAAAACAGAGTTATACGCTTTCTTTACATATCAAATGCCAATATATACCATTTATCATTTAAAAATGAGAAAATACTGTTCAGATTGAGCATATCAACAAGGGCCATTGATAACCTGAAAATTTGAGCAAAATGAAAATCAATAGCTGAAAATTCAGGCAACGCTGGCAGCAAGTTTGCAAGTTTTCTTACCTTATTGGCGAGGATAGCACCATCAGGGATCCCCAACTTCACTCCAGGCTTTGAAGTAATGGTTACATTACCCTACAAAAGTAACATATAAGCGAATAAAAGTGAACAAATGACGCATATAATTTTCCTTTTAAAAAAAAAGGTTCTAATACCTTAAGAACAATGTTTGATCCAAACCAAACATCACCAGAAACCTTCAAGCTGTTAAGTTCAACGATGGTAGGAATTGACTTAAAGTGGCTAAGAAAATTTCCAACCTAGTAGCACGAAAAAATTAGTTCTATTTGTTTAACTTTGATAATTGGCAAGCTCAGTATTACCTTTACAAACTTAGGACCAAGTTCAATTGAAGGATTTGCTAGATTAGATCTGGCTTTGTTTAGGACCACGAAACCATCAGCCAAGGTATACAGATCGGACTGCAATATAAAATGCAAATATACTTAAAACAGTCATTTATGTACTAATAACCCTACTACAAATAGTCCTTAGAAATTATAAGCTAACCTGCACTAATAACAAGTCAGATGTAACCTTCACTGGAAGAAACCTGGATTGAGGAACATTAATCCCGAAAGCATTATCAAAAAACTGTGAAGAAACACAAACTATGTTAGAATACTCTAGGGGAAAAATAACATATGAATTTATGCCGCAAACTGTTACCCGAATAGCTGCTCCAGCTGCAGTCTCTAGCTGGAGTACTTTTATCCCATCAACTTCCAAGAAATAAGAACTGGGTTTCGTAAATATAGTCTTTAGACTAGGATTATAAGAAATTAACCTTCATCTGTCATTAAATCATTGTTTTCATTTATATTTCATTTGTTAGTCCGATATCTAATAAATTTAACTTAACGATAAAATATAGAAGTGTAGATAAACAAATATATTCTTGCATGACATATCTACTTATCTTCAATCGCTGAAACGTTTGCTCTGTCGCACGTCATGACTGCAGCAATAGCAATTGCTATTTTGATGAAGCAGCGTGTTAACCTAATTTAAACGTACATGTACACATATTCTTATACGTAAGCATGAGTCCTGTTCACGTTCATGTACACATATTCTTATACATAAGCAACTGTTCCTGCATTCAAATGTACTAAAAACAGGCATCACATAAGCCTAATTTAAGAGTTGCCGCCCCATTCAGCATAAATTGCAGGTCATTCAATTGTTCTTGCTCTTCGCCTAATTTATGACCTGACTTAAACTACTGGGTAAGTCAAATTAAAATTGGGAGATTGTGTAGATCAAAATTGGGTAAGTTTGTTGTTTTAATAGAAATAATTGAAAATGTTATCAAGGTTTCATACGTCCTGTTTCATCTCAGGATTTTCATACGTCCTGTTATCAAGGTTTGTATAAATCCTACACAACTGAACTAGACAGTAAAAACTAAAAAGACATGCGATACAAATTAATTTCATGATGACAATGAAATAAAACTAGAAGAAATTTAAATGAAAATTTGTAAAAATGAGATACCAAGGCATAATAATTTATATATGAATGACCATATGCTATATTCTTTCTATATAACATGTATTCCTATACTGGACTCGATAACCCATTTCATGGAAAAAAGCAAATTACTGTAATAAAAGGGTAAAGCATGAACAAAATAAAGATCTATGTTGAATCAAATAGACATGATATCATAAGGTCAATTTTGCCAAAAGTTTGCAGTTCATAACATCAGTTTATAAGATCTATGTTGAACCAAAATGTTTTATTTTTTACTTTTAAAAGTACAATGGTAGAGTAAATGTAAAAGCCTTAGTCAGCAGCCTTAATGTGTAAGAAAGATGCATGAGTTCCAATTTCTTGTAAACTTGGGCATGTCACTGAGTTTGCGAGTGAAATAGGAAGATGCCTAGCTAGTTATTATTGAGTATTAATTCAATGTCACTCCTTAGCCAGGTTTTGTTGTTGAACACTTCCAGTTGGGCTGCATACAAATGAAACTTTACTATAAATGTAATTACTGTATCTATTTATTTTCATATTAAAGGAAATATACATTATCTAAACAAATTTACAAGGAATGGCTCTCTACGCGCTGCATCAAGGCAGGGTGAAGGCGCTGCAACAAGGTAGGCTGCTCCCGGACTTCACTCAACAGTCGTTTTTCGATCTATTCACAGCCAAGGTAGTCAAGGCGAAAAAGCCCCAAAAAGCCCCAGGCTGGCGCCTAGCGCTTTTTGGCGCCTAGGGCTTTTTTGGGCGCCTTGAGCATCAGTTTTGCTGTTTTACAGCAAAAAAAACTGCATTTAAAAAATCGTATAAAACTCAAATTTTGGCTTTTAAAAAGTGCATATAAATGCAATATTCAGATTAAAACATCATAACATCATCATAAACCAAACAAAGAACCGCAGTTTTAATTTCATAAGCTGCATACTGGGGAAAAAACTGAATTTAAAACAAAAAAAACCAAAATAACTGCACTTTCTCACTGAGGCGCGCTTTTTTGAACCAGCGTTTTTTTGGGGCTTTGGCGCCTCGAGCGCTTTTCTGGCGCCTCAAGCATGGCTGGCGCCTCGCCTAGGGAAAAAGCCCTAGGCTGGCGCCTAGGGCTTTTTGGCGCCTAGGCGAGCGCCTTGACTACACTGTTCACAGCGGTTCCTGTAATCGTGGTTGCCTTCACTTTCCACTACAACAGTAAGTTTTCACTATTACCCGTCATGCCATCACCATCACTTGTGTCAGTTCACCCTATCAACTGTCTTTTATTTCACGCACACAGTTCACATCCAACATGAAATATACGACTACTCCACAGTTGGATTATCCTATCGAACTTTGATCGCCAAAGCTCGGCCTCCAAATACAGATCCTTATTGAACGACATAGTGAGGCTAAGCTATGCACTGCATTTGGTGCTCGTGTTCCCTCTACTCAACCTCTCCTTACGGCTGAACGTGGACGAGGCATTGTTTCCGAAAAAGAAACTGATTGTGTTGAACGTGGACCAGGCTTATTCAACATCAATGCCAATGCCTTTGACAATTATTTTGTTATATTTTTTCTTTCAAGCCAATCATTCAGGTTAAGATCAAGGCTTAAACTCTTACTGCCTTTATTTACAATAAATCGTGGTTATCGTATATTGTTTAACATATACTGTTTTTTTAGCTTTTTTTTGTATTGTATTGTAATATGCATGATTTCACTACATATATATTTTGCTCCTGTTCAAGTTCTTGTTGATTTGCTTGTAACTTCGAAGACATCTGTTAATTTAAACGAAATGTCAGTAAAGCAGCAAATGCAATCCTGGGCAAGCCTTTATAACATTATTGCATCTTCACAGAAGTCAAAGTGTTTTTGTATGGCAAAGGGTTATGTTTTTTTTGAATGATTTAAGAGAGTGTAAAAACAATGAATGACCATGGTTGTTACTGACATGAAAGGTAAAATTTAAATGGTTACGCCATAATTCAGTTTCGATCAGTTGCAAGTGTACCATAGGTCACTTTTTGATTATTAATAGGTTCTGCACTAGCGTTTTCTTCAACTACTTGGTCTATTGCTAGTTTTTGAGTTTTGACTGTTGTTCTTACATGTTTGCACTAATCTTGCGAACAACATATACAGCTTAGTGGATAGCGTCTAACATCCTCCCTTTCGTCCCCACATCTAAGATCTCCCTAATTTCGATTGGCTATGAGGTGCTCGAATCCAATGACCTGGGGCTGTCCGGCCAACTCCTCCTCGCAATGCAAAATATCCAAAACGCCCTCTCAGCCATGAACCTGACCTCCATCAAAGTCTCCACCGTCAACACGATGATCGTCCTCGATGCTTCCGAGCTGCCTTCTTCCGGCACGTTCCACACTGATCTCCTCCCATTAGTTAAAGGCATACTCGACTTCCTGCATAGAACGGGTTTGCAGTTCACGATAAAGGAAACAAGTCCGATCTCGGCACCCTTAGGGATGTTCCCATCGAAGATGCAAAGGAATTTACAAAGAGGGAACACGATATATACGACTGACACTGACTGGGATATACGACTGGTCAAGATGCGGCCAACGCCAGCAACATTTGTTGTTTTTTAAACTTGTTTTGTAGCATGTTAATAATACTATCCACGGTTTGGTTTACCTTTTTTTCTTTTGTACTTAGATTACGGTGGTGGTTGAGTCCTTGTTAGTGGGTGTTTTGCTGTAATTTTATTTTAATTTTTTACACCACCACACAAACAATGATTCTTGTTTCATATAGTTTTTTCTACCCACCGTGATTCTGTACTTAGTTTTTTTAACTCACCGTAACAAAATTTATATTTGGAAACCACTGTTTTTGTACACATATACATGCACAAGCGTTCATGCTTGTTTGCTTGTATGTGCACCTGTGCTAATAAAATTAATTTGTACGTTAATGGAAGAGCAATTTGTGAGTTTCCCTCTCAAAAACCAGTTTTTTTAAACAAATGTATACATATTTGCACACTATTCGAACTGAGGTCCCTAAGAGGATTCACTGGACACAGAATACTGCAGCTGACTCAAATTATCGTTCACTTATCCAAGCTTCCACAACCATACACTTCACCGGCCCTCCATGGTCCGTCAGCATGGACAAACATGCATGGACCCCGCTCGAATGCATGAGCAAATTGTCTTGTCCGCGAATCCCGAAAATATACAACAGCCACTGCTGCTCCATGCCAGCAGCTGCCTGCTACTGACGGTGCAACATTCGCATGAGGTACTTCATTGAAATTAGATGTAAAGTCACTTATCGAAATTCATACATGACACAGGGATTGCTAAATGTATTATTGGAAATTTACTTTCTTTGATGCTCTTAACCCCTTTAAATTTTGATCTACTATTAACCCCTCCTCAAAACCGACTTCTCCTTACACAGATTCAAAATTTGATTTTTTTTTTCCATTGTTTTTAACTTGTCTTGATGGCTACCACTTTAGTTCAATCTATTTGATGAAAATTAGAATATCATCTACTAAATAATATGAGTAATTTTACAACCTGACATTATTTGTTTGATTAAGCCTTCTTTAGCTTCAACTACATTAATAGATTGAAAAACATTAAGATATAAGTAAATAAAAATGGCATTATATGGTCTCCTTGCCTACGGTGTGACATGATTTGGAAGAAACTTTGTGGACTCTCCTTATTAATAATAAAAAGGATTAATGTTGACATTATATTTAATAGTCCTCGACCATATTTATGTGCACTTCATCTCTTTCAGTATATGCTTTTGCATACTTTTTGTTTATTGAATCACATGAAGTTTACATCACAATATTTTGTGTTGAGCATTTAGTTTTTATACATACTCTAGTAATAGGGAATCTGTATAATTATGGTCCAATAATTTTACATCATTGAAATCTGCTTTTACTGGTTGAAGATGGTAGTTCAGCCTATCTTGGCATTAAAAAATTTAACATTTAACATTGTGTTTAGCATTGACTTTTTGATACACAGTCACAGTTAAACTCTTTTTTTAAACAATAACAAGGTTTACTATTTATGCACTAAAAAATGGATTTTTTCAATTTTTTTTGCGGTAAAATTATACTCTCTGTCAAAATCTGCAATCGAATTGAAGGCTCGAAATCTGCAATCGAATTGCGGTAAAACCATCTTTATCACTACTCAGAACAAGGCATGAAATTGAATTGAAATTAAAATACTAAAGGCCAATCGAAATCGACAACAGAAAATACCTGAAAGAGGGCAATGTCGAAATCTGCAGTCGGACTCTAAATTGCAATCGAAATCCAATTCTGTAATAGTAAAATTCGAATCGAAACTGTAAGAGGGACGGTGTTCGTCTTTCTTCTTTTCGATTTTTATTTTTTGGTCCTCGTACTGGCGCGAAAGAATGAAAAAGAAGCGTGTTGGAGAAAGAGGGATACAGCTTGTTGGGTACGGGTTAAAAAGACTAAAAAGAACGTATTTGATCCTATAATTTTTTATTTTAGGTTCACTTGCTTTAGCCTATTTGCATCAAGAAAATGAAACTGATGCAAAACAATATACTTGCATCAGTTGTCGACATTGGTGATGCAACCGAAACCATTTGCTTCTGCTCATTTGCTTCAAAAATGATACAGAACCGATGCTAATTACATTTGTAACCCTTCTACTGCTTCAGCTATACCAATTGCTTCAAAAGTTAAAGGGGAACTGACTCAACTGATTCTATTCGCATCAGTTGTTGGTAGAACTGAAGCAACAGAAGCGGTGCAACAGGCTTGTTTTGTAGTAGTGTATTGTGTTGTTTAAATGATTTACTTTATTTATGCACTGGCAATCCAATGGAGTAAACCCGTTCCGCGTTAGCGGCGTGGTCCTATGATTGGCCTTATTGTTAAATAGGTTAAGTAAGATTTCTCACACCAGTCCCATGACTGACTCGTAGTTTGTTTCACTTGCAAACTCGGGTGTCCCTATTTTCTACACAGGCAACCTTGTATTCAGGTTTTAGCAGGCTCATTCTGGATAGCTATGGAGCTGAAGATGGATTCTATCATTTCTATTATGCTGTTCAGACTTTGTTATGTATATTGTGTTTGATTCCGCTGCAGACATTTTATATAAAGCTGAAACTGTATTTGTACTAAGTGTGATCCTGTTATATTGTGTAACTCTGATGATTATATTTGTTCCAGTGTAATTTGTTGTACATTATCTGGTGCAATAATATATTTATGTTCTGCTGTTATTGTTTATGTATTATATTCCAATGATTATCCTTGCTCCGTGACACGGGAGTTTGGGATCATCACACATCCCATCTTCAGTACAACACTCAGAGTACTCTCATAATGGTGAAAAGCGCATATATGTAAAAATATAGTATATGACCAACTCTGTGTAGTTAAAGCCTTCTAAAATCCTTGTTATAGCTCGTAGCACTTTTCGACTGCCACACTATTTCAATTTAGAGTTGACGAATAACATAATAAATTTAAGTCTCACTACTTTCCTCTCAACTGGATAAACAAGGATTTTTAGCACCTACTTTTGCAATTTTAATACATGGAGTTGATTTTACTAGTTCTCTCACAAAACAAATTAAATGTTTTTATTAAGAGATAATTTTAAGGCTTAAGCCCCTAATATACAGTATAAATCAATTAGAGTAATCAAATCTATTGTGCTTAACCATAATATTATTTAATTGTATTATATAAGAATGATTACTATTAGTTTCTTCTACATAAACGCTGTGAGGAAGATAATTATTTAACTTTAAATATTTGGTATTACATTTAGTGAAACTTTTGGCACCCTTACTACACCCCCGATATTTCCCCGCTTATCCCCATAGCAAAATTTTGCACGTCCACCGCTATAGAACCGCTAATCGCTTAACTGCATAGTGCCAAAGCTCTACCAAACTCGTCTTTGGATAAGCTACACATCACATGTGCCTATTATCTAGTCTACCCATTAACATTGTAAATGTACAGCTAATAACAATGCCGAAGAACACCTAAGATAATAAGATGAAACATAAAGCCTTGGGTTAGACTGTAACCTGGCCTGAGTGATAAGGTCCATTGTAGTACTTTATAAAATATGTAAATAAATAGATTAAGTCTCATGCGTAACCTATCTCCACAGCCAAAAAGTCATCACATAATAACAAGCTAATATATGTTACTCAAAGTAAAAGACAATGACATGCATAATTATAAGATAGAAGAATTTGTATAACCTATACCGGCCCTATTCTACTTCCCTTTCTCCAAGTCCTATTGGTGATAGTCTACCCAAGAAATGAAGGTAAGGGCAATCATAACAAGCATCATCCAAATCCTAACTATCACGCTCAAAAGTTATGAATTAAGAACCCTATATAGAAATTCTCACTCAATCAGGGACTAACTGAAATCCCAGTTCTAATCGAACTAAGTGTTTCAATAACACTTTGCTTTACACCAGCACTAGGTTACACCACTCAGGGTACACAATCTCCTCGATCCTAGTGTCCCTATGATACCCCTTTTTTGAGTAAGCTAGAGCTATTAATGATTCCTTGTCACTCCTAATTATTAGAGTTACTCATTCTGTCATAAGCTTGTTCCCATATAGACAATCCATTATCTTACAGTTTTGTTGCACCAAGAACTGCTCCCATTCTCTTACAATTTTGTTAGACTACAAGTTGTGTCCATTACTTTAATGCTTCATTACACCATGAGATAAATCAATTGCCTTGTAGTCTCGTTATACCAAGAAGTACTTTCATCATCTTGTAGCTATATTATGTCATGAGCCGTCAACCTCCCTTCGAACCACTCTCAACCGAGTCTTTCATCGAAAATACATAGCTTCTACATGCTATAATTTCATCTCTACATAACCAATCAACAAACCACAAGTTCCAACAATCTCTAGAAGAAGGCCCCTACCTCTATGGTGCGCGGCACCGCCAACCCATGCTTCCTGATAGATCAGTACCGATCCATACCTTAATGATCAGCGTTGATCAATGTACTTAGCAAAATATTGACTATGTGCTCAATGACCCTCTAAAGCTTTCTTCCATCTACCCTCGAGTCCAATATAACATGCCCAATCCCACATGAAGTCCTTCATGTTGATCCGTCCCTTTTGGAACACGTGCTCTACCCAAACTTCAATAAACTTGGCTAAAGCCTTCCATATGCCCTTGAGTGCCTCTAAAAGAAGTCGCATGCAAATCCAATGAAGTATGGTGGATCAATGTCGAGCCCTTCCCTATGGATCGGTACTGATCGATATACTTAGCATAATTTCAGCCTAAATCTTTTACGCATGACCTTGATGCCTTCCACACCATCAAGTTTCGTGCTCTTCCGTCAAAATTTGATCCCGATATTTTCTAATCTTCAATCAAAGCCCTAATTATAACAATTCTAATAGGAAAATCAAGCATAACATCTGAAACAAACATTTCAGAAAAAAAAATTATAGCATAAGAACAACAATCATAGAAAAACGAACAAATGCATCGAAAACATGAATCAGTCATACATATGCTTAGATCTAGATTAAATCTACATATTAATTAATGTAAAATTTATTTCTTTAATCCATTATATGTCTAGTTAGGTTAATCTAAGGGTATCAAATCTGAAATTACAACGTATAAGCGTATTTTAAGGCGATTTAACATATAGGTAATAAAAATGCCTGATTAAAACATATAATGCAATATAATATAGAGAGAGATCAAAATCACTCACCAAATTAGCAGACCTATGTAGATCTATGAGAGACCAGTCCGGGACAACAAGAAGTTGATGTAAGGAGCCTTCTAAATGAAGAGAATGTGTAGATCTATGTAGATATAATCTCATTTTGGTGCTTAGAAGAGATTAGAAGTGGAATTGCGTGTGATTTAGGACTTACAAATAAGAACTAGAGCAGATCACAGTTCCAGTGCTGATGGGAAATGAGATGAAAAGATTAGTTTAATCTCCTTCGGCATTTATTTATAACCACAAGTCATTAGTCTAATGGGCAAGCTAATCTTAGCACATTAATTGTCTCTAATTCTATTCAGCAGTCTTAAAAATTTACAGTTGTCGTGTCTCCTAAATCCCTTAGCCAAATCACTTATATGACCGCTCTACAGAATGGGAAGCCATCATTCCAATTCGATGGAACATGTTAAAGTGTTTAATTTTGCTCCAGTTAAAATTTATGGCCAAAACAAGATGCTCGAGGGTAAAATGGTCAACGATAATTCAAGAAAAATCATAAATATGCAAAACATCATATATAACCATATTGAAAATATTAGAATGATACGACCTCATATGAATTAATTAAAATTATGTTATGATAATTCAATACATAAAATATAGGTCATTATAGAACTCCATTTGAAATTAAATTGAATCGGATGTGGAAGCGACAAGTAGATTAAGTGAGTTAAACTCACTTTTCTGATTAACCAATATCATTGTTTAGATTCAAAATTTATTTATATTTTCTTGTACTTATTTAGCTGGTTGATTATTAAACTAAATATAGGATTTGCGGTATAACATCTTGAAATGCTATTAGATTGTTTGAATCTGATCTAGGATCAACATATAGCATCCTGAAATGTTACATCTTGAAATGTTATTATCTATTTTTTTGAGTTTATTTGATATTCAAACTTATCTCAATTGTTGAATCTTATATTAAATGTTAAATAATACTGATTTGAGTACATTATCTATTTACAACATAGTTGGATAAATCATATGCTTGGTGTTGTCTATTTGGCCAAATAAATACCTAAATAATTGGATGAGCATGCCTAGTGACATTTGTTTAGCAGAATATATTCTCTTCTTCTATATTATTAACTTGGATTGCTAGTCTAAATTTTGATATGAGATTTACTGGTTTTTAGTTAGTCATTGTTGATTTATTTACGTATGTTTGCATATGTAAATTCTAGTGAATTGACTGGAAAATAAATTGAGTTGTAGCTTTAAGTACCATTGTGATAGCTAAGCCTCATCTGAATAATTGATTTATGTCATAAATTATGATTTATTTCTTATAAAAAAAATTAGTATAATCTATTGTGAAATTTGATGGCGAAACTCGTAGGGGTAGGTATTACCTACAATCTACTTTGTATTGTCTTGGATAGCGACATAACCATTGTGTAACGCTGCAATCCATCAGGTTTTCCTTGTATATGTATAGGATAGTCATGTCTACTGTTTCTTATGGACCTTCTGAGGTAAAGACGTAACCATCAAGTAACTATGGACGTTAATACCATTTGAACAAATGTTTTTAGTTTATTAATTATTTCAATTATGATGTTTTAAAATTAGAAATCATAATTTTATAATGTTTTAAAATAAAGTTAAGCATCATACTTATGTTTCATAATTCAAAAAATTATTTTGTTAATAGTGTTAAAAGTTAATAATTTTTTATTTAAAATAAACTTATTATTATTTATAAGCTTTAAAGGTTATTATTTAATCAATAATTTGTTTCTAAAAGATTAATTATAATCATTTATTAATGATGTTTAAAAGTCCATCAAATTATTTGTTGGTAAGGTTTTATAATTAATGATAAATATTATTTATAAGTGTTTAAAAAATAATAGGTCATTTATGAAGAATTTGGCTATAAGAATAATATTTTGTAAAAGAATTTATAAATGGCATTTACATTATAAAATTTTATTTACTAGTTTGATTACCATGTTTTTGAATACTAATAGGTTTTCATCCATTTATTGTTATTATAATTTGAAAATAAGGCAACTTTCCTTAACATTGTGTGAATATACTTATTCAACTGATATTAAGTATATGGGTATATTTCTAATTACTGAAAATATAATGTTTTGTCAATATATACTTATATCATTGAGATAAGTATATTGATATGTCTTCCAAGTATATGAATTATGATGTTATAGTGAACATACTTATGCTGTTAAGACAAGTATATGGAAATATTTTCCAAATTAAAAATGAAATTTAGTTAATAAGAAATTAATTTAATTAGGCTTAATGGTTGTCATGGGAGAAATTTATAGTTGATTTCTTGTTTATTTTTTGATTGTTAAATAACCGACTTTCAAATTTTGGCCGAAAGAGAAATCCTTTTAATTTGGTTATGTGTAAATTTTTCCACATTCAACACCGACCGATCAAACCCAAGAAATATCTAGGAGAAACAAGAAAACCGTATGGTCTAGCTAACGGTGGTGCTATACAGTATGTATAAATTCAGGTTAGGGAAAATGATAAAGAGACACATCAACTTATTGCGGGTAATCCCCACTCTTGTGTACTGTCTGGTTAGTTTCAAAAGAACCAGAGTTGAACTTGCCGACAATTGATTGTGTATTTTGCGGAGCGCCGAGAAAATGGATGTCTGTACTCATAAGAGACGGCTTGAGCTAGAAACCACTCTGAAAATCATATACATGTTTATGAAGGGGAATAAATATTTATCTTGGATGTTGGAATTCATATTAGATTCAAGATAAGTTAAGGTATGAGAATTGATGAGTGTTCCAAGACCTTTTAAGATATGTGTAATTCCAGAACCTGTCGAGGTATGAGAATCCATGATCTTTCTTTTGAATGTGAAGTGTAAGATGGAATGCTAGACATAGTGTTTATTAGTGGAAATGAATAAAACCAGATATATGAAACGTTTCCACTAGGGATGACAAACCCATAGGATGTACTCGACTCTCTTTCTAGCAGTATCATCGGTTTTGGGCATGCCGAGAGCGATGCACTCGATCTTAGCAAGATCAGTTATGTTTTCCTTATAGTATTATAGCTGGTTGGGTACAACGCTTCAGAAGGGTAGCTCTGATTGTGACGACCGCCCACAACCCCCGCACTATACAAGAGGAATTATGTGCTAAAAGGTATGTCAGGCAGCTGTGGACGATTATCATAGGTAAACAACAATATCGGAACCTGTCGTAATTCACAGCGCAAGGATAAAATATAATAGAACGTGTACAACAGGTAGTAATAGTGAAGCAGAAAACACTAGACTTTCATAACAACTAGAAAGTAATATCCACACACTTGGAAATAGTGTTTATACACATTTCCTTTCTACAGCACTCAGAGAATAACAAACAGAAGAAATCCAAATACTATATAGTAGAAAGATAGTACGCCAGCCTCCTACTTGCCTCCAAACAGCTTCATCGTCCAAACCAAGCAATCACCTGTCACCTGCCACTTAGTCTGCCCATCCAAAAATGGACAAACAACCCAAGGTAGTAAGAGGGAAACATAAAATCTTGAGTCAGACAAAAGTCTCAGTGAGCGATAAAGCAGCTAACAAAGCTCATCAATAAAGTTTATGAGAATAAGTAGATTAACAAACCAATCTACCGAACACCAGAGAAGAACTCCACTCCCGTCTTCCCCACATCGGACAGTGATTGCCTTTACATTAAACAATTCAACCATTCATCCATGGAAACCAGAACACCCATTCAATAATGGTAAAGCCCACATGACATCCAGATTATATATCTCATGTAAACCATCCTAGAATTCAACATCCCTCAAGCACAAGCCCCAGAGACCTAAACCAATATCAGACAAGAACCCAAGGAGCATCCCCTTCGACGTTGGACAACATACATGAGACGGTACAAGCAGAGCACCCAAACAATCAAACATCCATGACTGACTCTGGATATCACCGCCAATCCTGTTTTGAAATCATCGTTAATCGTATGACGGCCAACCTTGCCATATGTCAAGGGCTAATGGTAACCCCAGTTTTTGCATAAACTCCATACGCCTTTCAATGATACGTATGCATGTACAACCTCGACAACTAGGCCTTTCAACGATACCCAAGGTACTCGACCGACAACCGGTCTTTTAGGTGCCCGTATTGTACCCCTGCTTTGAGCCTGCTAGAACTTACGACAATGATAATCTCTCGGCCTTAGCATCTCTAGTCATCTGACCCGATGACTTTTCATAGCTCAAGCAACCTTCTCGAGCAACCATTATCCACCAACTCACGACCTTTTAGTTGTCACCTCACTCGCTCTTCTACATCGATCAACGAACACCTTTCAACACTTCGAACCTTCCTACTTGAATTTACTTCGAAGTCACACCATCACCGAGCCAAATTGTATCACTGCACTGCGGCTAGGGTTTAGGGGGTTGCCTCCCCTAAAAAAAATATTCTAGGCCCTTTGGCTCAAATCTGGATCGTACCCAAAAAATAAAATTTTCAGAAATGACCCTGTTATGCACAACTGACCGACCCCCTGGTGACCGACCGACCCTGGCCTCCCTACACGACCGACCGACCCTGGCCTCCCTGCATGACCGACCAGTCCTAAAACACAGGCCGACCGAGCGGTATGAACGACCAACCTAAAACTTGCATTCAAATCCAATCGTGCACGACTGACCGAGTACTATTCGACCGAACGACCAGCTGATGCATGACCCAACACCTTCATCACTTCACATTTTGCAACCGACCGACCTTGTTCTGCCAACAAGACCGACCGACCAGGTGATGCACGACAGACCCCATCTATGCGCGACCGACCCCTCTCCTGTACTGCAATGTACTACACATTGTACCGCACACTCGACCCGTGGCCTGCACGCACGACCCGTAACCTACACAACTCCAATTCAAGTCCAATTTCGACCAAAACTTTGTCAGTCGACTATCTCGACAAAATCTATTCATCCAAGTCATCCAATTCAAACACAAACATGTTATGAAATCACCAGCATCATGAATATGACCATTTTCACCAAAATTATGCAGATTACTCCAAAATCATGATAAATGGTCATATGAACAAAATTATGGGTCTAACATGCATAAATATATGAGATAGCATAAAAATTACCGTTTTAAACTTGCTAAATTAGATCAAAGGGTGATTCATATGAAAATGGACTTATCATGGTGTAGATCTATGATAAAACACTTGAATTTGATGAAAAACATGATCAAACATTCATATACTTCATTGAATCTATGTGAGAGATTCATATCACTCACCAATTCTCCAAATCAAAGCAAAAACAATGAATTGAGATTACAGACAACAAGAAATTCGAACCAAACCCCTTGATCCAATGAACTCACACTTCAAATGATGTAGATCTAGCCTCAAATGGTGTTGATCTTCGATTTCCTACCTTTGGATTTCAATTTTAATGGTGGAAATGTGTTAGAGGAAGGAGGAACATAGGCCACCAAATGAGAGAATGGAGAAACTAAACCATTTCCCATACCTCCCGCCTCCTATTTATACCCTTTCACTAGCGCACTAATGGACCTCTCCAAATCAGCCCATTAAGGCTTCACAAACTGAATAACCAGCTGTTAAACCTTATAACAGTGATTCCTCCCAAACCGCTGAGCCAAATCTTTATTGTAACCACTCTACGGAAAGACAATCATCATTTCCTTTCCAATGGCACAAGTCTCACCACCCGATTTGACCTGAGTCAAAAATTATGCCATGTACAAGACTAATAGGGGAAAAATGGTCACAAACAAAATTGGTAAAAATTATGGACATGTCTCACATCCCCATAAGAAACATATTAAAATATGAGAATGATTCAACCCTCAGGGAATAAAATAAAAATATTTTATGATCCTCCGATACGTAAAATGCGGGCAGTTACACTGATCCTTGCACATGTGGACTATTGCTTGATGTACTAAGGGTACCTCCTAGGAAATCCATCACAATTAACGCACATGCCAAATCTGTATTTTGATTATATACCTTGCGTTGTTGTAATGTACACTCACTAGCATTGTAACTACTTGATTATTGTTACTTTTACTCTTAGACATTATTATCATATCACTTGATTTTTTATACGAAATGGTTTTGAGATCGTATGATAAAACATTTTCGTGTTTATGTGCGTTGTAGTCTTATAATACCTTTTATTCAAGAGATTTTTATAATATTAAAATCCCAACTGGGATGTGATTTCCCATGCTTATTTAACAGATCAATATGGGTGTTATTTCATTATAATGCTTGCGTCAGACCAAGTATATTTATAGACTATGTTTAAAATGATTTGAACCTTTAGGAGTGGATCTGAAAGCCCAAGATGTACACTCGTATATTCCTTTATTTTTCGTTGTGCCTATTGTTGTATTCGTCAACATTTGTAAGTACATGTTGTTATCTCTATCAAGGATGATGCATTGATTAATTACTTTGATTTGTTGTATATATATATATATATAATATTTCTATATAGTAAATATCATGTTTATATTATAGATTATTTGTTTCGTTATGAGACTGTATTTTATATTTTCTTTTCCCCCCTAATAATTCATGTTTCCAACACTTGATTATCCAACACAGAGTACAATAGGTGTATTGTTGTCAACTTTTAAGGGTCGAAAACATGGGTTGTTACACGAATATATGAGATTAATTCACAAAGGAGCATTAAGGCATGCAAACTGATATGAATATAGAGAGGAATTGAAGCATGTCAAATGATTCGACGATGGAGCAACAACAGAGCTTGACAATAGATTTGAAATGAAGGATAGACTTGACGATGCATTAGGATTTTGGGACGGTTGCAGGTGCTTTCATTTTATGTGTATTTTACTACTTTTGGTTAAAAACTTTATCATAGTGGTCGTTATAGACTACTATAAAGTGATCAATATTGCCTACTATCAATGATGATCGTTTTGATTTTTTTTATTTATATGGACGATGATGCAGTTTCGAGGAATATGTTATATTGTTTCATTTGATAGTGCTTTCGATGAGATGGCTCCTCAACTAGTGATTTCGGAATTGTGGCGACATGGTGATTTCATTATCTAGTGACGGTGATTCTATGATGGGAAGCGATAAGTTTGATGGTGGATGATTTTACTTTGAGACGTAAAGAGAACGATATTTAGTCATATGGATGTGACAGTCGGAAGAGGATGAGAGACCTATGATGATATCCTAACGCACACGATGATTATCGAGGATAATTTCCGGATCATGACAGACCTTTCATAGGAGTCTTATGAATAATGTAAAGACGACTTCTGCTGCGGAGAACATGTGCAAATGAGTTATTGGTATCCATGAATATGGTATACCTTTGAGGGAGAGGCATGAAGATGGATCAAAGTTTGTTGATATTTTGGACTTGGTAGGATTATCAGCTACGGTCTACCTATGTAGGACATAGCGATAGTCGATAAAGCTCGCTGACGATAGAATTTGCCAATGCCAATATGCGTCGGATGGTCGGAGTACTAGATACCATGCATTTGATGCGTTAAGTGAATGTGAGGATGGATGATGAATGCTATGTTTGTTAGGTTACTCTCACTTTAGAATATCATACAATGTAGATATCATTAATTTAGATATTCAGACATCCTTGGTACTATGATGTATGATATACCCATAATGATGATGTCGTACAATAATATATACTTTTATGTGCTATGTGTATGCTCAAACATTATAGACATGATTCTTCATACCTACTATTTTATATACTATAACACTTTTTAGTACTTTGAGATTTTTTTATCACTCACACAAAATTATTGTCTAACTCGAAGTTTTATGCTTTGCTTATTATTATTATCTTGGATACTTTTAAATGAGTAAACAAGATAACAGGTGTGGCTTTTATTTGCAGTTGCGTAGTTGGATTAGCAGTAGGTGCCACCTTCCTATATTTATGGTTATATTGTTATTATTTATTCCATTGTGCATCATTGTAAAACCTTGACGGTGTTGACTATTTATCAATAAAGACAATTTTTCATTTGATTTTATTTACCACTTTACAAATTTATTTTCATTATGTATAACTGTATGAGCCTATGTTCTCTGATTACGTGGTTTATGTAGTTATTAATTTCTTACTTGTTTTATATATGGGGTTGCTATAATACTTTATCTGCTGCGCTGTCAGATATATGACAAGTTCTGTTATTATATTTTTATGTTTTCCTTTTTTATCTTCTTTTCCTCTATTTCTTTCCCTTATCTACCGTTCTACATGGATCAGATGCTTATACGATGCATTATTAGATTATATAAGCACTGATGGTATAAAGTGATCATCACAATCTACATGATAGTATCCCATGTTGTGTTAACTATCTATAGTGCTGGCCCTGGCCTAAGCTGGGCCATAGGCAAAAAAAATTTGGCCCAAAGTTATATGACAGGTACAAAGCTAGTAGGAGGAACAAAAACAGTACTGTATAAAATACATATGCTAGGAATTGAACCCAAGATGCATTCTTGCTAACTACATGCTTCACCACCCAAGCCACACAGTGTTACACGATATATAGTAATTGAAGCTCATTTTTATTCAAAAATTTTAAAACTTTGAGGCTCCCCCACTTGCCTCCTCCTTCTCCTGCCGGGGTCCTAGGCCACCGCCTAGGAGGCCTGTGCTTAGGGCCGGGCATGACTATCTGCTGTCATATAATTAAGAGCTTGTGCAGTATCATTATACAAAGAGCTAAGATATAAAACATTAATGTCGTTCAAAGAACCAGGTACAGAAAAAGGCATGCCAAACTTACAAATCAGATGAAGCAACAACTCTCAAAACCATTATTCCTTATGATATTATCAAGCATATTATCCTTGCATCATAATTGGATAAATTTTCCAATGTCAATGTATATGGTATAAACTTCCTAACATAAGTGGAAATCCATGTTGTACGCTCATGACCAATAGGCAATTTGTAACGACCCGGAATTTTGGGGCCAATTTAAAATTTAAAATTTAGAAATTTTAATGGATTTTATATATTTAAAATAATTTATTTTAAATAATAACGACTAAGAATTTATTTTAAAATGAATAAATTTAATTTAATTATAAAAGGAGTTTAAAACAGCGCTGCAGTTTGAAAATTTGAATTTGAACTTTGACTGAATGTACATGATTCATTTTAAATCAGAATTGAGCAAAACCAGAAATATTTAAATCTGTTTAATCATATCTTTTTAAAAAAATCTGAAAAATTGAAATTTCACTTAGAAAATAGAAAGTTATGTCCAGTTTAAAATATAGAAAAGTCGCTGTAGAATTTATATATATTTTAATATAATATATGGCCCTTGAAAATAGTCATTTTTCAAACGACCTCGGTTTTCGACGAAACAACTTTTGTTGGAACCGTAATGTCAAATTATTGTTAAGTTTAATTTTTCAGAATTTTTCAAATTAATTTGTGAGCGTGGCGAAAGAAAATGTGTTTTGACTATTTTAGTCAAATTTAACCGACTAGAAAATAGCCATTTTATAGACGGTCTCAGAATTCGACGAAATTAGTCTTGTTAGAACGTATCGTCAAAACATAACTAGAAATAATTTTTCTATAATTTTTAGAGTCCGTACGTAGCCCCGGTAATTTAAAATGTACGTTTGAATTTAATAATTAACTGATTTATAATTGAATTTAAAGAAAAACATATTGTAACAACCGAACAGGGTTACGAAACATATTCCATTATGTCCGGGACGGGGGTTATTAGCTAGGGGCGACATTCGTTGGGTTCGATTCGGAGTTAATATCAATGAACAAACATTTTCTTGAATTAAAATAAATAAATAGTATAAAATACCGTATAAAATACAGTATAAATACATGGAAAATACTAAACCCTAACTCAAAGAATACATAGCCGCCACTATAACCCTCAATGGCCAGAAACACACGAGATGAATCTCTCAATTTCTCCCAATATCTCATGAAATAAATTATGATTAATAAACGAAAATTGAAGAGGAAGATCCGAACTTCATTTCTGTGCGGTTAAGATCGAGTATGGGTGCGTGGATTGGGGGAAGCGTGCGCTCCAATGTAGCACGTTCGGGTTCGAATAGATGGAAGAGGGGCCCACCGAGTGGGATGTGGTGGCCAGGCGCGAGGTGGCAAGGTGGAGGCGTTTCGTGTGGGGCGTTCAGATGTGGGTCCGGTCTAAGGAGGAAGGTGCGGTGGTGGAAAGAGGAAGGGCGACGATGGGTTCTGAGGCTCGCGTTTTGAATGTGAAAGGAGGAAGACAAAGGAAGCTTATCTAAATGTAATTAGAGAATATTTAATTATTTATTTAATTAAATTATTATCAAATCTTCAAACGATCATATCTTTTACAAACTGAAACAGAATTTGACGATTTTCGAAGCGTTGGATTCGCCTTGACCAGATCTAGACCGTGGAACAGACTAGAACTTAAACAGAGAATGTTGAAAATTCAGGAAAATTTCAGATCTGAATTAAGAGCAGTGTGAGATTTCTATTTAAATATAAAATTAATTAATTATTTCACTGTGAAATTTATATTCATTGTATATGAAATTCATGATGATGTTGTGTATATTTATTTCGATGATTGATTTGTTTGTGTTTGGGATGAGTTGAATGGATTAAATGGTGTAGATCTAGGATTTATTTACAATAGAAATCATACTTTGATTTTATTTATGAAAAAATATATATATGTATATAATGCTATTATGTTAGAATAAAATTATAAATTTGTTAGATCATATTATGTTAGAATTAAGCTATCAATTTGCTAGATCATGTTATACTAACATAAAAATATCACTTGTTTGATCATGTTATATTAGAAGATGTTATGTTAATTTAGAAATGTCACAATATAGAAATGCTATGTTAATTTAGAAATATCTTTTATTGGATATGTCATTTTATAGAAATGGCATTTTGTAGAAATGTCATATTATTAAGAAATGTCAATTTTGTGGTCATAGAAAATTGTGAATATATATAAAAAAATTATGTTATTAGAAAACATAAAAAATTGTGAATATATAAAATATCCTTTTTATGTTGCTAGAATACATAGAAAGATGTAACAAATAAGATATTCTTTTATTTGTCATTAGAGTATATAGGAAAAAGGTATAGAATGAAAAAAAATACATTTTTGTCAAAACATGATGATAGAAATAAATATCACATTTTTGAATAGAAACTTGTTATGTAAATAAAAACAACCTTTTTTTTTATTTGAAATGTGTTTTGCAAATAAAAAATAACATTTTTGAATAGAAATATAGAAATATGATAAAAAGGACATTTTTTTATGATAAAAAGAATATTTTGTTTAGAAATGTTGAATATGATAAAGAGGACATTTTTGTTTAGAAATGTTTAATATGATTAAAAGAACATTTTAGTGAGGCAAGGTTCCTTAGGATTAAGATATCATTTGTAGGAATGAGAAGTTAGAATAAAGATAACATTTTTATTTGAGATGTGGCATAGGATAAAATAACATTTTTGTACAAAATGTTTGTTAGAATTAAATGGTCATTTTTGTGATGAATGTTCCATTAGAATAAAATTTTCCTATTAGATTTGTGACAAAATAAAATATCATTTTTGTCACATTAGATTTATGCCAAAATGAAGATTACATTTACATGTAGTATTGTTCTCATTAAAAAGAATAGAATTTAAAACATACATGTTTATGTAATTTAATTCTCATAAAAAAAAAGAATAGGATTAAAAGGTTGTATTTCTATGTGATATTAAAAATATTCATTTTTATCCTTTAAAAAGGATTACACCAAAATATACGATTTTGGTCATTTAAAAGAATAAAATCATCACATTTTGTTTACATTAAAAGATTATAATAAAATCATCATATTTTGTTTACATTAAAAAGAATTAGACAAATTTGTCATTTTGTTTACATTAAAAAGAATTAGACAAATTTATCAATTTTGGTCATTTTAAAAGAATGAATTAGAAATATTCATTTTTGTCAATTTAAAGAAATGATTTAGAAACAGTCATTTTTGTCAATTTCAAGATATGAATTAGAAAACATTAATGTTTGTCAAATTTAAAGAATGAAACAAAATTCCCATTTTTGTTTGCATTAAAAGTTTACAAACAACATTCACATTTTTGTTTGCATTAAAAGTTTACAAACAAAATTCTCGTTTTTTGCATTAAAAGTTAATAAACAAAATCGTTATTTTTGTTTGCATTAAAAGTTAATAAACAAATTCATTATTTTTGCTTGCATCAAAAGTTAACAAACCAATTTATCATTTTGTTGTATTGAAAGTTGTTAACGAAATTAGTCATTTGGTCGCATTGAAATTTATAAAATAAATTTGTCAATTTAGAGAAATGAATTAGAAAACATACATTTTGTCACTTTGAAAAAGAATGAAGTAAATTCATTCATTTTGTCACTTTAGAAGAAATTAATTAAAAACATTCAATTAGACACTTTGAAAAGAATGAATTAAATTCATTCATTTTGATCATTGAAAAGGGATTAGATAAAAATGAGCATTTTCATACCTTAAAAAGAATGAATTAAAAAGGAACCTTTTTGTCACATTAAAAAGAGTGAAGTAAAAATACACATTTTGTCATTGATAAGGAAGGAAACAAAAACGTTTACTTTTGGTCATTTAAAAAGGATTAAATAAAATTGAATATTTTGTACATTAAAGAAGAATTTAACAAAATTATCATATTTTGTACATTAAAGAAGAATTTAACAAAATTATCATATTTTGTACATTAAAGAAGAGTTAGACAAAATCATCATATTTTGTTACATTGAAAAGATTAGACAAAAGTATCATATTTTGTACATAAAAAGGAATTAGACAAAATTACGATTTTTGCCACTTTAAAAGAATTAGAATAAAAGAGATATTTTTTGTCATTTTAAAAAGGATGAGGTAAAATATTCATTTTGTCATTTAAAATGAATGAGTCCAAAAATATACATTTTGGTCAATAAATAAGAGTTAAGATATTATTTGTCATTTGTAAACAATAAAAAGAATTGAAATGAAAGAGTAGATTTTTATTGTCATTTGTTCACAATAAAAGAATTGAAATATATGTTCGTGATGTTGATGTGTTTAAATATAATGTTGAGTATATTCAAATTGAATATTACACTTCCATTTACAAGTCATCCGACTTGTTTATGTGATTGGGTCGATAATTTTTACACATCGCCCTAGTGCACAAATAATGTATTATTTGTTTAATGGATGAAACCCCACACGGGTATTGGGATGATACCGGACACACACTAATCCCAATATTTAGTTATATGTCAATCGATGGATTGACAGTCTGTGATGAGCGTTAGTTATGTACTTTAGTGCTCACACAGTTATAAATTCCACTTTGGTCGTCATTTGGATGTTTGATAATTATTTATCATGATTGTTGATCACATACAATTTATGGTTGTTGATTGAGTCACATTTCAATAAAGGATATTCTAGAAAAGAATATTTTAGAAAATGTCTTAGAAAAAGAATATTTTAGAAAGGAATATATTTAAAAAAAAATATTTTTATTGAAATGCACTAGTTATCAACTAGGATTAATCATTAAATTTAAATTAATGAAGATCTCCAATTTGTTAATATTTAATTGAAATTAAATTAAATAAATTGGATTTGGGTTTGTCGTGAATAGTGTCTTAAATAACACTGTTCTTAAACCCCGTATGAAGAGAATAGTCTTTTAATTTAGATTATTAAAGTTTTCAATTATATTTAGTGATTGAAATAAGATGAATGTGAGTTGGGTTTATTGTGAACTATGTTTTTAAGCGACATTTGTTCTTTAACTCAACTGACAGTGAAGGTTATGATTTGGAATTTATAAGCCTTTTATTAAGATTCAAAGGGGAATTTTCCAAAGGTAAAGTTTTCCAATTTAATATATTTGATTGGAATTGAATAGAATTCGAATTAATTATAACCGAGATAAGCTTATGTAAAAGAAAACCGATACTACATATGGAATTTAAAAGGCTTTGCCGTTATTCCATTTATATTATTGGTCGGATATAGAAATTTATAACGATCATATATTGATTTGATTTCTGTGAAGATTCCATATTTAATGGAAGTCGATTTTGGGTTTATCGTGAACGATGTTTTAAAATGACACTAGTTCTTTAACCCAGTTAAAGATAAGATTTATTTCTTAAATTTAAATAATCATTGAATAATGATTTTTGATATTTAAAACCAGATCGGGGTTTTAATAAATCTTTAAAAGAAAGATTTAAGAATAAACTTAAAGGATTTATCTTTGATATAATAATGCGAATATCTTATTAGAAGAATATTCTGAATTGGAATGAGGCGTTGGATGTGTTTTTAATAGTACTTGATTTTTAATTATAAAATACGTGAGTTATTCGGGAAGGCCGGGTTTAACCCATTCCAAATAATTACTACGATGATGAAGAGTCGAAGATGAAGACGGTGATTGAAGACCGACGATCTTCACATCGAATGGGTGTGTTGCTACCGAGACCCTTGATGGGAGTAGCTACCTTGAAGGGGCTTCAGTGGTGGTCGTCAGGACTATGGTTGATTGTTCGGATTTGGTTTTCGCTCAGACCCAGAGCATAAGCTAGTAAATGGATGCGTGTCTGACATTGGATTTCGTTCCATGAGAATTAAATCGATTTCTGTTAATGCATGTCTGTTTGGTGGTGGAGGATTTATTCTCTACTTAACCCTGTGGTATATATTAATAGTGATTGATCGCATGGCGTGAATTGTCAATGTGGCACGCCAAGATGCAATTGATCAAGGCTTTTGTTGAAAAGCAGGGCCTTGTGGAATGATCAAAGTATAGCCTATTACGGCATAGCTTTGTGTATATCGTGACTTCGCGAGCCTCACACCCCGGTACGAGTCAAAAAAGGGATATGGACCGTAGGGAGTGCACACGTTTCTTTCTAGCTAGTGGTAGTGTCAGTGCTTAAACTGGCTGACATTTTACTTATGTGGATGATGGATTTTTAGGCGCCTCGGATTTTTATAGGCCGTTAGTGGTCATACTATAGGTTCAAAGGAACCGGGAAACGTGTGTTCAGGCATAACCATTGCCGATAGGCGGGGACCGGCCCTACCGCTCCAAGGGTTCACTACGGGGGATCCTGAGGCATTTGCTAGAGTGTCTCGAATCGGAGAGGAGCTTGCCCCTAGCCTCGACTCATGATGGAAATCCAATTTCCAATACAACCTTGCGGTTTTAATTGTAGAACTAGTATGGAGACATAGTAGGATGGGGTACTATGCCGTCTATGATTGATACATTATGATTGAAATGTTTATTATATATATACCCATATACACACTAATATTAAATCCGTTTTATCGTATCAAGCATCTTTTGACCATTATAAGGTAAAACCCTATCCTCCGGTTTGCGTTGCATTGTGTAATGGGACTGGGGTCTTATAATGGTTTCATTTTTCTAAAAAAAAGCATTGCGTTGTTTAACGATTTACTTTATTTTATGCACTGGCAATCTAATGGAGTAAACCCGTTCCGCGTTAGCGGCATGGTCCTGTGATTAGACTTATTATTAGATAAGTTAAGTTAAGATTTCTCATACCAGTCCTATGACTGACCTATAGTTTGTTCACTGGCAAACTCGGGTGCCCATATTTTCCACACGGGCAGTCGAGTAGCTTTTTGCAGATATATTTACAGGATCCTGGCTTACAGCTGAAGCGGTATTCGGAAAGCTCTGTATCCGTGTATTCCTTTCAGTTCTATATTTGTAATATTTTTCCGCTGCTATTTAAATGTAATTTAAAACTCTGATATTATTGTATTTCTATTTCTGTAATAAGTATTCATACTCTATTATATTCTTGTACTCTGATGTAATTGTTGTAATCAGCAATAAAATGTTCTTCAGTTTATGTTCTGATGTGTGTTGTTCTCAAAGCAATCCGGGCTATCCTTTACTGGGAAGTTTGGGTTGTTTCACAATTGATGTCACTAGTGTTCGCCAATCTAAGATACCCTGCACCAAATGTTAAGGCTTCGGTTTTACAGAATTATTTTACATATTCATTTGCAGTAAAATCTCCAATTCAGATGTATTCATCTTGTCTATTAGCACTTTCACCATATGCTAACATTTGTAAAACGTATGCCATTTTTTGATGCAGCGAAAGACCCAACTGATGATACATATTACATCATTGTGTGAATTATATGTTCTTTCCAACCAAACATAACATGACTCGCTTAAATATATTTCTAACATTCGTTTTCTTAGTCTAAATTTTGTTATGTCAAAAGATGGACTGTCGTTAAAGTAACCTTCTTTAATCAGTCACATCCCATCTGACAATCACTTTTCTTTCTCATATCGTTTATCCCCGTGAAGTTTCTACCTTAGTTGGCAAATTCCACCATCTCTTGCAAATTAGATATAGCTTTAGTTCCATGGATGCTACTAGGTGTTCTTATGCTAGTTCTAGTGTCTACTCATCAGCTAAAGTTGACGAAGACGAAGACGAGGAATTTTTCTTCTTCTTTTCATCAGATCTCCATTCAGATCCATAGGTGTTGCCACATGGAGGAATCATTGTCATTTCATCCGGCTATATAAAAGCTTGATAAATAGGCCATTATTTTTAGCTATTGCGGTCAGTCACCTCAAATTGCCCATATGGTTAGAGTGGCTGATCCCATTTTTGGGCCTACTTTTATATCTGGTTTGATTTTTACCTTGTGGATCTTGAGATGTGGATCCAATGCGATAGAGCCATTTTCATATTTTACAGTGCGTTTAATCTCATGTCCAATTTTGAATGTGTTGTTAACACCACATTCTCCAATGTACTTAGCCAATGCTTTTAGGATTCCTCTAATTTTAGTGTTGCTTGATGACTTGCTGCCATTGTTGTTGAGTGAACTGATACACTTTTGATTACGAAAGAATATGAGCGATGTTAAGCATAATAGATATTTTATATAAGAAGAAAGTTACATGTCTCTATCTTAATATTATTGTAGGAAAAATCCCTACATAAATAATTTTGTAAATTAAGTCTTTATTTTTGGAATAAATGAGAAATGCACGATATCTTACATTTTTTTTTGCTGAAAATGCAATGGAAATTGCAGTTTTTAGAAAAAAGGATAAAACTCAATAATGATAAAAATGCAGCTATTTACTAAAATTATACTTAAACAATAATTGTTATTATTAATGAATAAAAATATCAGGAAAATGATCACAAGGACAAATTTTAATGCTTTTTTTAACCATAAGGACAACCCATTAAAATTTTAACCACAAGGACAATATAATAATTCTTTTTTATTTCACGTGCGCTGATTTCTTTTTCTTCATCGTTCGGCTCTCGTGCTTCTCTCGATCTTATCATCTGATCTCCAACGCGATTTTTTTCTTCTGATTCTTATTTCCATATCCAGCATTTGTCTTCAACATCCATATCGATCGTGAGTTTCAGATTGCAAAATCACTCTCGAGCTATTGGTTTGGGAATTCGTTCATGAGATTAGGGTAAATTCTGTTTGAATCGACTAAATTTTATTAAAAATTATTTCGATTGGGTTTGTTTTGATTCTATCGGTTATGTACATAGGTTTTGTATTACTATTTAAGAAAAAAAAAACATTACAGCAGTTTTAAGGTATCATTTTTATATTTTTTTAGGTATCAGTTTTACTGCAATTGCTATGTAATGTTTATGATCATCTTTTTCTGATGTTGTATTTATTGTGAAGTTGTAATGTTACGTTACCTCTGTTTTTATGTAGAAATGGTTTTTCTTGATCACTGAAAATGTTATGCAAATGGTTCTTGTATATATTTTTATTTAATTACAGCAGTTCGTAGGTATCAGTTTATTAATTTTTTAGGTATCAGTTTTCGCTTGTTTACTTTGATTATTAAATCTTTTGAATGATTTTCCTCTTCCAATGGTCAAAACAGTCTTCTCATTGTTGATTCAAGCAGTGATGCAGGATAAACGTGGAGCTGAGAGGCCATCCTAAAAAAGAAAATGAGGATTGACATATTTCCAAAACAAGCAAAATAGACACTGTGTTTGTAAAGAATATGGTCATAACAAGCGTCAAGCTTATCAGTTTTTATTATTTTATTTCTTCACAGTACTTGGATATCAGTTTTTGGTGAAATTCAGATGTAAAACACATGATATTTTGTGTAACTTCAATATATTTTACGTAACTTCAATATAATATTTGGTGTAATACAAGTGATGAATTAATATCAGTGGGTATTATTGAGAATAACTATCATTTTTGTTAGAATTGAATTGAGTTGATGGGTATTATTATTTTAATCAGTGGGTGTCAGTTAGAATTAATGCTGTGTCTCAAAAATTCATTTACCAAAGCAAACAACTCAAAACTGCTACCCACTTCACACAGTTCTGATACACAAAGTCATAAAACTGATACTTAACAAAATATAAATCTGATACCTAAAAACTGTTGCAATGTTTTAAAGAAAATCTATTGCAAAAAAATGTTTACATCACAGTTTGATTGATTAAAATGAAATAAGTTCGACTGAATTACAAAGTTGATGCAACAGTACAACTACAAAATTAACACAGCAACAAAATCTATAAAAAAACATAACACAGTTAATACTGTAAAACTGATGCCTAAAAAATATATAAAAGTGCTACCTAAAAACTGCTGCAATGTCTTAAAGAATAACTAATGCAAAAAGTGTTTACATCATAGTTTGATTGATTAGAATAATATAAATTCGACTGACTTACAAAGCTATGGAACAATACAACTACAAAATGAACATAACAACAAAATCACATGAAAAATGTAACACCCCGCCTCCGCCAGGGTAAAACATAACAAAGTTAATACTGTGGAACTAATACCTAAAAAAATATAAAACTACTACCTAAAAACTACTGGAATGTTTTAAGGAAAAACTAATGCAAAAAATGTTTGCATCACAGTTTGATTGATTAAAATGATATAAGTTCGAATGACTTACAAAGCCGATGCCACAGTACAACTATAAAATTAACACATCAACAAAATCACATGAAAAAACGACATAACAAAGTTAATACTGTAAAATTGATACTTAAAAAAAAAAAAAAAAAAAAAAAAAAAAAAAAAAAAAAAACTGCTACCTGAAAACTACTGCAATGTTTTAAAGAAAAATTAATGAAAAAAATGTTTACATCACAGTTTGATTGATTAAAATGAAATAAGTTTGACTGATTTACAAACTTGATGCAACAGTACAACTACAAAATTAACACAACAACAAAACCACATGAAAAAACATAACAAGGTTAAAACAAGAAAACTAATACCTAAAAAAATAGCAAACTGATACCTAAAAACTGTTATATTGCGAACACAAAAAACATTTGCAACCTAAAAAAAAATGTTTCAACCCTTTCGTCTTCTTTGACTGTGCTTTTCGCTGGTTGTTAAAGATTTTTATTCCATTCAATTAGGCTTTCCAATCGATTTTTGCCGTTCGACCGATTTTTTGTTTGCCGATTTTTGCTGTTTAGTACGATTTTTGGGTTCAATTGTAGGAGGTGACAAAAATTTGGATTCTGATGTCGTATGATTTCGTGATCTTGTGATTTATGATTTCGTGGTAGAAAATCGAACGAGAGTGATAAACGATGGATTATTTTAGACGGTTGTCCATTTGGATAAAAAACTAGGCGGTTGTCCTTATGGTTAAATTTTATTAGGCGGTTGTCCTTGTCGTTAATTGCCCCTAAAAATATTTGGTTATTAAAATTTGAGAAAAATATTAGAAAACGCAAATTAACTTGCAATTTTTTATTTAGAAAAATATCAAATTAGTTTGCATTCTCTACTTCATAAAACAAGAGAATTCATTTATAGTTTCATGTCTACAGGGGCTTCAAACATAGAGACTTACTGTGCAAAACTCCTATTTTATAACCAGTGTAAACTGGTAAAATAATAAGAATAGAGTAAAATGTAGCGGGTATGATGACGTAGATATCACTCTTTGTTGTATCTTTAGCGTACTGGTAAGGGCAGCAGACTAGTTGCTTGGGGGTTACCAGTCCGGTACCTGGTCGGCGGTAACTTGCCGATCAAACCGTGTTCGATCGGCGGTTAACTGCCGACATGGCTCGATCGATGGACAACCACCGATCAAACACAGTTTGATCGACGTTTAACCATCGATCAGAGGCTGGGTTGATAGCTCCTAACAATCAATCTGGTGCCCTTAGCAACACACTGTATTCGTAGTTTTAATGGATTTTTTAAATGTCAACTGCGTTGCTTTACTCGCCTTAGGATCCATTGGGCTATTAGTGTTCAACATGGACTAAGCTAGTATTGCCGCGTTGTCTGGAATTCGTCGGTTAGGCAGCAAGCTTTAGGTACCAAATAAAATTTGTAAATTTGCATCTTTAGACCAGTTTTAGAAAGATATTACGCATATAGATCAATTTGAGAAGTTATTACGGATATATGCCACTTTTGGTTGGAGGAATATTTTAATTGATCATTTTTGAAACTCTACCTGGTTTTCTCAAGTTGCGGTATATGTAAACGTGTTTTTTGAAAAATGACCAACTAAAATATCCTTTCAGGCCAAAAGTGGCATATTATCTGTGATAATTTATCAAACAGGCCTATATGGGAAACACTTATTACTAGGACAGGGATGCAACTTTTCAAGTAAAATCAAATTCATTTCCTATTGATAATCGTGTTTGTACCCAAAGGTGGTAATAGCGAAACTGTCCCATTTCCGATCTTCGCCACCGTTCACTAGATCATCGGAGCTGTTACGTATTAACGCCAGAAACAATGAACGACGGAGATGTGTCCAAACAGATTCAGCAGATGGTGAGATTCATCAGGCAGGAAGCCGAAGAGAAAGCAAATGAGATCTCCGTATCCGCTGAAGAGGTTTTCTTTTTATGTATTCTGATTTTCAGATTACTGAACGTAAAATTTTACTTAGTGCATATTGATTTATTTGATCCAAGCGCTTGTGCTGTAGGAATTCAACATTGAGAAGCTGCAGCTGGTTGAGACCGAGAAGAAAAAAATTAAGCAGGAATATTCAAGAAAGGAGAAGCAAGTGGACATTAGGAAGAAAATGTGAGTATTTAATTCTTTTTTAGTTATGTTAGGATTATTTTTTTGATTAAGTTAAGTGGTTGTTAATTTATTTTTGATTGACTAGTCATAGTAAAAAAATACCAGCAGCTTATTGTGTTCAACTTTACAATGAAACTAGAAATGTTTTGCTAGTTTGATTTTTTTGTGTTTGGTTGATTTTGTATTAAGTATATCTATGAATGGAGACTTGATTATTTAGGCCTTGTATTTGTACATAAGGATTGGTGTGAATACAATTCAAGAGTTGTGCCTTTATATCTTATGAAATACATGTGATTTGTGTAGTGAGTACTCAATGCAGCTGAATGCATCTCGGCTTAAGGTACTTCAAGCTCAGGATGATCTGGTTAATTCAATGAAGGAGGCAGCTGGAAAGGAACTATTGCATATAAGCCAAAACCACCTTACATACAAAAAGCTTTTGAAAGAATTGATTGTTCAGGTTATCACTTGATATTATATGTGTTATATTTCTTTGGAATGGAGTTCAATTAATCATTACACATGGATATTAAAAAATGTATATTTAGCATAAGTTACGAATTAATGTCGTTGGAAGTTGGAACACATTATATAATTATTGGTGACATTTACCTTTCTGAATTAAACAGCAACGTTACAATGGATGATGTTTTTCGCTTATCACAAGGCATCAGATAATATCATATATTTTGTGTACAGACCAGTAAAATTGTTTTAAAAGACAACTGGAATGTTTTGACAAAGTGAAAAAAAGGCAGGTATCCTTATAAGCATCACGAAATTAAACCTTGAGTTGATTTCATGTATAACTGGCAGTGCATAGAGAAAGCTTATAACAACATGCAGAATTGTATAACTGGTGGATGAAATCACTGCTCTGCACATCATTGTTATCACATAGTGAAAAACCTTTTCTTCAGAGTCCTTGCTAACAATCTTGTATTCTCAGGGTTTACTGAGATTGAAAGAGCCAGCTGTGTTACTGCGCTGCCGTGAACATGACCTTGAGCTTGTTGAATCGGTGCTCGAGGCTGGAAAGGATGAGTATGCGCAAAAGGCTAACGTTCATACTCCTGAAGTTGTAGTTGATACTTATATATTTCTTCCTCCTGCTCCTAACCACCAAGAGGGCCATGGACTTTCCTGGTAATTAGTTGTGCACTATATATTCCAAAACATAAAAGTATACATTTTTCTTCAAGTAAACGTGTTTAAGCCTATAGAGTGCATCCAGCAATTGAACTTTGATGCATTTGACTTATTTGTTGATAAGGTTTCTTTCCCCTTTTCTTTACCTCTATCATCTTTAAATAAGAAGAGTATTCAAGCGAATCTGATCGGATGAGCCCTAAATTATTAGTTACTACCATTTCATCAGATGCTAAATGAATAATCAACTAACACTTCTTGTTATCTTCTCACTTTATTTGCCATCTCGGCAGAAATTCCTTTTTGGCCGCAGAGCTCAAAATATTGAACTTCATCCCAATTTCATCTAAATGGAATCTCATCTAAGATCAAATCGCGAGGACTCGGTTAAGTCCATGATTTTTTTGGCTTGAAAAATGATTTTTCATGCTAAAAAGGAAATGGCTGACCCACTCATTCCATTATAAGTTAATGAAGCATATCTGTTCCCTTTTAACCTAATCCAAGTAAGTTGCAAATTAGCCTAATTTTATATGTAGATCACTTGTTACCCCCGCCAATAAATACGTTGCTGTAAATTTTCACTATTAACAGAAGCAATAATATGTTTCAAAGTAATGCCACCATGATAGGTAAGTTATAGTGATAGTGTATTTGAATTGAATATAAAGCATTGTTAGTTTCATTATTTGATAAACAAAACGCTAACACTAAAATAACTTCATCTTTATGGTTAGAGCTGAATGAGTACTTGAAATATGTTTGTATTCTAATCAGAAAAATGGGAAAAAAAAATCCAAAATGCAAAAAATGAATGTGTATATGATAGCTTCCATATCATATTCGTCCGATTTTTACCAAGATAGTAGTTGAAATCATCATATTTTACTACATAAATTAATCGATATCTACGTTTTTATCATAATATTAAGTTGAAATTTGGACCGTTCCCTATTTTCAGTTTTCGTATGTAAAAACATGCTTAAATTGCGGTTTTTTTCAATTTCAGCTGAAGAAATAAATCCTATTTTTTTCGAAAATTAATTCCGAATAGTCGCGTGTTTTCATTATCATTTTTTTTAAAGATCTGCGACTATTCTGCAGAAAAATCTGCAAATATTTGCTGTTCTCTACAAATATTTGCAGTCTAGAAACTTCAAAATATTTGCACAGTTCTTTGCAAATATTTGCAGATTCCTTTGCAAATATCTGTTGTTTGTAGAGTTCTTCACAAATATGTCAAAACTTATTTTTTTAATATTTTTCTACGAGGGTCGACTGTCTATTCGGAAACTTAAAGATGGCGTTTTATAGAAATTTCGTAAAAATAATAATTCGTATTACGCATCGTATATGTATAAATGAATTTTTTTAATCCAAAAGTGATTATTATAGTTGTATTTCTTATATTTATGTTAGCATAATTCCTAAAAGTGTTTTACAGTGGATAAAAAAATTCAGTTATTTTTTTGGCTTTATTAACTACCAGCTCTTGCATGCATGTAAGTGTACAAAGAAGAAGATCAGTATCAGTCTTTACAAAAAAGCTTGTGGGAAAAAAAAACTGGTAGAAATATAATTTTGGCTGTCTTCGGGGTTTGGACCTAAGAACTCTAGAGACCTATTTTAGGGCATTTATTTAGCACTATCTTTTTTTTAATAAATTGCGATAGCTTCAAATGGATGTATTGTTATTATATAAAGAGGTAGAGATGAGTAAAGCAGATAAATATCTGATATCCGTTCGTGTCCATAATACGAATATATGATATTTTAAACTGATTTTGGCAGCAGATATTGATGCAGATATGACAATATCCGCATTCGAAAGTATCTGTTGATATGCCTATTTACGATATTTCATCACAGTATTTGTGAAGAATAGTGTTAAAACATGTCTCCATCTCATTATTTGAAAGATCCCACCATATAGTTTCAACATTGACCTCCACATAATTTTAGGCGGAGCAGTGGAGGCACGTGTAAGCTGATGTGATCGAGTGACATGCTAATTTTTTGACTGAAAAAAAATATCATATCATTTTCGTAACTAAAAACCTAAGCTTTAAATTGCAATCACCAACAGCTCTGCATCATTATCACCGGTTGCTTTGTCCCCTTCGTGGGTAAAGATTCTTTCTTCATTATCTAGCTTGAAAGGATTCTAATTTGGAGTTCTTCCAAACTCCAATGAATTCAGTTTTCTAGTCATGCTTAAGCTACTTTTCTAATATATACACGAATCCTCATAATGAACAGTGTTCATATAGTACTCGAATTTTGCTGAACCATGTTTGAATTTTCCTCTAATGCCGACTATAATGCTCAGATCCTAAAATCATGAATTATCGAAATGCTGACTAAAATGTTATATATTTGAATATTTGTCAGACAACAAAAATGGTATGGTTATCGCTTTGATACGCATACATTGTTTGAATAGTGATCCCGCCAAACCAAAATTCTAGCTCTTTCTGCACTTGATTGAATTTGCGATGTGTTGCCATTTAGATATTTTTTCGTTCAACGTAACAAACGATCCTTAATATACTCAACTTTATGAAATAAATGTTTTAAAAAGCATGAACATTCTAACAAATATAATATGGATATTGAATTGGAATTGCGGTCTCTTTACACCGTTCATCATTGATAATAGTCATAGGACCTTTAATCTCAAATTTTCCAGTAAGACCACAAACTTATGAAACTGTCATTATATTTTTAATGGAAAGATTTTATCAAACACGTGAGATGGATCGAATATTCTTATTACTGGTTAGGTGTTTGGAACTTCCGTCGCAATTTTTTTTTTTTTTTTTTTTTTTTTTGGGTAAAGCCATGAACTTCTCAAATGTCAATTCTATTTATAATGGAAATGTCTAACACATGAGATGAATCAAATATTTTTTTACTTGTTAGAAGTTCAAAATATATTTTGATATTATTATTATTATTATTACCTATTCTAAATATATATATGTATATACCTTTAAAAGATTTTCTTTCTTCATAATTTAGTTTAAATTTGTACATTTAGCATCTTACTCCTAGCCTACTATGTGATTTTCTTAGCCCTGTTGTTTTCTAAAGTATAATCGATAATCCTTTTCTAAAAATCTTTTTAAACCCTTTTTGAAATGACATAAAATCAATAGAATTTGAAGTTTTGTATTGTAATATTTACCCAGATAAAAATAGTCATACCATTTTCATGGGCAGTCGTTGATCATTTTGAATCACTAACAACAACTAAGCCATTAATCAAAAACAAGTTGGGGTTGGCTAGAGAAGGAAACAAAAAACGAAAGATAAAGTCAATTCAAATATAATGATAATAACAATAGATTTAAAGGTGAAAGCATAAATAAAGATAAAATAAAATATAGAGTTTCAAATAAAATTTAAAATAATTAAACGAATAATAATAGTAATAGTAATGGATAAATAAACAATGATGCTGATGGATGAAAATAATACTAATAATAATAATAGTACTACTAGTAATAGATACCCAAGAACACTAAGTTTTATGCTGCTATACACAAGTCCTATCATTTAAAATTAAAACTGAAACCGCTCTCTTAAACTAACCAAAAGCTCAAGTTTTTGGAACATGAATCATTAACTTTCATGTGTTCATGTTCGACACCAACTTTTCAGATGTACTCCAATTTCTCAAGTCTCTTTTAACTACTTCATCCCATGTCATCCTTGGTCGACCTTCTATCTCTTGTTGAGCATTCGCTACGACCTATAATTCCAATGCACACAGATGCATTGTGAGATCTCCGTTGAAGATGTGCAAACCATCTTAAGCGACATTGTACTGACTTCTCTTCAACTGTTGCAACACCCAGTTGGTCCTGAGTATCATTATTTCTAATTCGATCCCGTCTAGTATTCCCACAACTTCATCGCAATATATGCATCTTTGCTACGCTTATCTTCTGGACATGTTGCCTTTTAGTAGGCTAACATTCTGCATCATATAACATCGCATGCCTAATTGTTGTTCTATATAATTTTCTTTTAAGTTTTTGTGGGATTTTCCTATCATAAAGAATGTCGGATGCTGGTTGCCATTTCACGCATCCTGCTTGAATTCTAAAACGAACATCTTAATCATTCTGACCATCAAACTGTAACGTAGATCCTAAATATCGAAATGATTTCTTTCTCGATACCACTTGACTGAGTATAACTTGACCGACTAGGATGATTTCTCCATCATCTGGCCTGACATCGTCGAACTCACACTTCATATACTTTTAGTTTTGCTAAGTCTGAAATCCTTTGATTCCAAATCCTTTGCTTTAGCTTCTATCCTATTTTCATCAATCAGCATAACGTCATCAGCAAAGTGCATACATCAAGAAATCCCACTTTGTATACCATTCGTGACTTCATCCATCACTAAGGCAAAAATATAAGGGTCAAACCCAACCCCTGATGTAATCTTATGTTAATGGAAAAGTCGCTGGTTTCACCATCGCATGATGACACTCGTCACAACCTCATCGTACATATCATTGATAAGGGCAGTGCACTTTTGGGACCATCTTCTTTTCCAGCTCCCACCATATAACATTTCTCGGTACTCTATCTTAAGCTTTCTGCAAATTGATAAATATCATGTGTAGATCTTTCTTTTGCTTTCTAAATCTCTCCATAAGTTGTCTTATCAAGAAAATTGCCTCTGTAGTTGACCTTCCAGACTAGGGATGACAATTAGACCTGACCGATGGACCCAGAGTCGACCCGACGAGTCTTGGTTCCAAGCGTGTTGGGTTTTGTCAGGTCTGAACTATACATTTCAAAAATCTGGACCTGACCCGAGCTTCGGTTCGGGTTTGGTTGGATAGTAACACTAAAAATACATATATTTCAATGCTTTTTGGTTAGGTCTTTCGGGTCGAGTTAATTCGGGTCGGGTTTGATCGGCTCTTAATTATATTTTTTATCATCTAGACCTGACCCAAGACCTATACAGTTAAGCGCTTAACGGTTCTGTAGCGGTGAAGGTGGAAAAATGTGTAGCGGAGAAAAAGCGGGATATAGCGAAGGTGCAAAAGGGTATGTCAGATATAAAAATAAGTATTTTAAAATTAATTAATTATCATTCTCACATCATTTATGCAGAAGAAACTAATATCTATTAATCTTGTATAATGAAATCAAAATATATCTTGGTTACACACAATAGAATTGATGACTATAATAGATTTCTACTATATATTAGACACTTGTCACTTATGTATTAAAATTATCCTTTTACACTAACTTTATTAATTTGTTTTAAAAGAGAATTAGTTAAATCAAGCTTCGTATATTAATATTGCTAAAGCGGTGCTAAAAAACGTTGATTTAGCGGGTGTAGCGGAAAATAATGGGGCTTAAAGTGGATCTACTGTTCATCAGCGCTAAATAGAAATAGCATAGCGGTTGAAGGGAGCTATGTGATATAGCAGGGATTTTGTGAGGCTTTAGCGGGGCTTTAACTGCACAGTCCAAGATCCGTCGGGTTCAGTTCGGATTCGGGTCTTTTCGGGTCGGTTCGGTTCGGGTTTTCGGTTTTAATTGGCAGACCTATTCCAAACAAGAAACCAAATTGATTTTTTATAATACTTGTCAAAACTTCTCAAACTATGTTTGTAGGCTCTCTCCCAAAACTTCACTATACGACTCATAATCTTAATTCCATTATAGTTTGTGTCGTTGAATATCTCATTAATTCTTGAAGATTGAAGTTAAAATGTTTCTCCTCACTCATCCGACGTCTTGTTTAATTTGAAAATATTATTGAACAACTTAATTAGCCTGGTTATCCCTGCATCTTCAAGACATCTCCATACCTCAATAGGGATGTCATGAGGCCCAACTGATTTGCCTGTTTTCATCCATTTCAGCGCCTCTTTAATTCGGTCTCTTGAATTCTTTGAACATAATGTCTATGGTATTGGTATCGTCTATAAAGTCTTCTAGCTCGATCGGAGAGCCGTAACTTTCTTTGTTGAAAAGTATATTGAAGTATTCCCTCTATCTATTTTTTATCTCGTCGCCCCTCACCAAAATTCTACCATTCTCATTCTTAATGCATTTAATTTGGTTGAAGTCTCTTGTCTTCCTCTCGCGTAGCTTGGCTATCATGTAGACGTCTCTTTCATCCTTCTTCGTACTTAGCTTTGGATACAGATCTTCATTCGTCGGACCCTTTGTTTCACTCACCGCTCTCTTTCAGTTTCCTTTACCACTTTGTACTTTTGCATATTGTCCTAGCTCCTATGATGATGTAGACGTTTGTAGCATTCCTTTCTTTGATAGCCTTTTGCACATCACTGTTCCACCACCATGAGTCTTTAGATTCTCACTTATTTCCTTCTATTATCTCAAACATCTCAGTAGCCGCTTTTCGCATGCATGTTGCTACCTCATTCCACATGTCATTTACTTCTCCTTCCATGTTATATGCCCCTTCTTCCATCACTTTATCTAAATGCCCGGTGAGACATCTTCTTTGAGGTTCAACTACCTCGTTCTACTAATCTTAGCTCTCTTATCCATCAACATCCAAAGACGAAACACGCATACCAAAAGCTGATGTTGTGAGACGACGCATTCTCCAGGCATGACTTTGCAATCTACACAGTATCGTTTAACACCTCTTCTAGTAAGGATAAAATCAATCTGGCTAGAATGCCAACTACTACTGAAAGTAATCCGATGTGGTTTTTTTCATAAACAAGGTATTAGCTATAATGAGGTAATAAGAAATAGCGAAATTCAAATTTGTTTTTTTGGGGTTCGTATTGCCATATCCAAAACCCCTGTGCGCTCTCTGGAACCCTTCACTAGTTGGATCAACATGGCTATTGAAATCTCCTCCTATAAAAAGTTTCTCAGTATTAGGCGCATCCCTAACTATGGCATCTAAGTCTTGCCAGAAATTCCTTTTGACTTCTTCACTTTGGCCTACTTGAGGGACATATGCACTAATGACATTCAGAACCACATCACCAACTAACAACATGAGTAGGATGTTCATGTCCCCTTGTCTCCTAGTGTCGACCACACCGTTTTAAGGTTCTTGTCAATCAATATGTTTGCCCTATTCTAGTTGTGTTCTTCTTCCTTGTACCATAATTTGAGGCATGTGTTATCCACCCCTTTCGCCTTTTGATCCGTCAATTTGGTCTCTTTAACGCATAAGATGTTAACACGTCTCCTAATCATAGTATCAACTATCTCTCTTAACCTTCTTGTTAAGGACCTACATTCCAACTACCTAAACGAACCGTACTATCATTGACTAGCTTCCTTGCCCTCGCAACCTTTGAGAAAGATGCGAAAACCCTTGCTCATTTATCACGACCCCTGGGCGTCGATGAAACGCGCCACTAAGAGATCAATGGCGGTCCAACCCTTGCGTATTTGACACCATACCCAAGTCACGATACGACACACCAATAAGGGAGCGACGACCTATTTATCACTATACCGGAGCCTCAATATGGCGCGTCGCTAAGAGGGTTACGTCCCAACAAAATATCATAAGGTTCCATATCCATAAGAGAGACTATGTTTTTACATTGGCTCGTTAAGGCTATCACAACTCTCCTCCGTTGATCATTTTGAATCATGATGTTTTATTTTTCTGAAATTGTTTTTCCCCTTTTTTAGCTCATATACATCATATGTGTCAAATACAAGTATTTTGAATGGTCTGAACATGAGTTATGCGACCCTTGAAATTCAGCATAAATATATATTCAGTGGTGTAGCCAGAAATTTACGCTGACAGCTCATGGTTAGAAAATATTTGGGTATCAAGGAGCGATATCCCGCTATATATATATATATATATATATATATATATATATATATATATATATATATAGGGTTCCGCTACAACTCTTATATTGTACGTGAACTCTTCCCATTGATCTCCACCATCCATTTTCCCACTCATTCTCTCTCTTTCCATTTCAATATTATTTCTTAGTGGGAAGAGAGAGAATGAGTGGTGGAGATTAAGGGGGAGAGTTCACGTGCAATATAAGAAGTGTAGCGGGGAACCCTCTTCTCTCTCTCTCTCTCTCTCTCTCTCTATATATATATATATATATATATATATATATATATATATATATATATATATATGAGATAGGATCAAGAGCACCCCAAATAGTGTAGCACCCCTTTAGCCCCCCCTGATTTCCACCACACATTTCTGTTTCTCTCTCCTTCCACTGGCTCTCTCTCCTTCCACTAACTTTTTTTAATATAAATATGTGACTATTAATGGGGTGCATTTGGGGTGCTCCCAAATAGGGATGGACCACAATTTCATCCACTCATTTATATTTAAAAAAATGAATGGAAAGTGAGTGGGAGGTGAGAGAATGAGTGGAAGGAGAGAGGGAGGAAAGGTGTGGTGGAAAAGTGGTAGGCTAAAGGGGTGCTCACTATTTGGGGTGCCATTGAACCTGCCCCTATATATATATATATATATATATATATATATATATATATATATATATATATGAGGAGCGATCGGGGGCACCCCTGTTGCACCCCCTGCCGATCCGTGAGCTACGGCGATCCAAATCGAACGAGAATTTGCAGATGTTCAATCCAAAATTTGAATGGTATTTCTGTTACTATTTCATCAATCAAATACTGGACTATGTTTTTCTTCATTCATTATAACAATTAACTCGGTAGTGTTCAAACTATCTTATCGACTTTTGTAAATAATATTGTAGTCTCAAATTTATAAAGTTAGAATATACAATAGTTCAGAAATAAATGTCAAATATACAGTGAGAATTCCGATGCCATCTACAACTTATTATGCGATTTGTTTAAAATTAATTTGAAAACTATAATGATATCCTGTAATATATAAATTCTAATTGGGCCTACGATATCAATTAAATATTAAAATATTTTGAACACCAAAGAGTTCAAATATTTTGTAACTAATTTTATATTCATCTTATTAATTTCATCCACTCACTTTGTATGTTAAACCATTTTGTACTAATCCAGGTATTAAGCACTTTCAGACTGTGTTATTTCAAATATCACTTTGTAAACTACTAGATGAAGCAACTTCTTATCAAAATCGAATAGCGAAGTGTCCCTTATCTGCTAAATGATGTAAACACGAACCGACAACTGGAAAAAAGTCAAAGGATCCATCATGAAAAGTCAAAATTAACCAACAATATGAGAAATGAAAATTTTAGCGTGAACTATCGAACACATTTTAATTTCAAAATTAAACAAAGGATTTAGAATTCCAGATTCATACGAATCTGAAGAAATTGAAATTCGACAAATTCTAACGGATTTGAGTTCGTGTTTGTGGCCGTAATAGTGCTTATTCATTGTGTAGTGTTTGTTTTTGGTAGTTGAAATGTGGCATTGAGTGAGAAGACTGGGTAAAAACTGAAGCTGAAGACGGACTGAATTGATTTATACTGAGGTATTAGAAATGGGTTAGGGTTATGTGCTGCAAAGAAGAATGATACTATTACTAATTTTATTTGCTGCTTGTGTCACGTGACATACCCATCTTTCATGTGGCTCCGCCCCTCAATATACTATGACCTCTAGAAGTTTATTAACTTGAAACTGATTTAGTTGTTTATTAATGTTCAGTGTGATGTAGTACGCAGAAATGTTCTCACCACAAATATTCAATGTACTAAATAATTATTTAAAAATTGTTTGCTTGAAAGGAATCTGCCAAAAATCTTACATCTTATAATGGATTATGGACACTGCATTAATCTACTTTTTGTTAGTTTGAGATAAAATACCGCAGTTAGCTATTGGTTACGAATTATATTAGATAACTATATTAGTAGATGCTAATAAATTGTTTCTTTTCTTTCTACATGCAAACACCTTAAATGTCACAAAAGAAACCTATTTTACACAAGGGATATGTAGGCTTGAGTTGATTTTAATTTCATTTTACCAAAGATAAAGTTTTGGATGTAGGAACGAGTTCCTCATACCTAAACATGTTGGCTAATATTGTAAACAATATCCTATAGTTATTTATGCATAATATGTGTTATTAGACCTTTCTTCTGTCTGGTGATAGATCGATAAAAATAATTGTTTCCTATTTTCTGTTTCGATGGATCTTGGACTGGTTTCTGTCATGGTGGACATGTTTTATCCCTTTTAATTTTACATGGACTAATTTTTTTTACATATTTAAACATTACCAAAAATACACTTTTTTTTTCTTTCATATTATGATCTTCTCAAATGACTTCTGCACGCTCTGGCCTCACTAAACAACTTTACATATATTGACAGAGTCAAAATACTGAAAACCATTGCTATAAATGCACAAGCAATACATGTGCCTGCATGTAAAGTGAGATTTATACACTTGTATATCTCAATCCCGAATTCAGAAAGCCTTTGTTGCTTTAAGAGTAGCACTACACCTTCTGAAGATATTACTGTAGTTTTGACACTGATTGAAATTATACAAGCTTCAGTATCTTTTCCATTGTCCATATATATACTGATAGCAAATCGATTATAATTCAGCTCCGGGGGAGTTGTTTTAGCTTCTGCAGATGGGAAAATCGTCTGCGAGAACACACTTGATGCAAGGTTGGATTTGGTCTTTCGGAAAAAGTTGCCCGAGGTGACTGCTTTTCCTTTTTCTATATAAAATAAGCGCAAAGTAAATGCAAAATCGATGTATAAAATTTAACTGTAAACTTCATTGTCATCATAAAGTGTAACATTCGACAGGTATTTTCTTTGTAGATCGAGCATGTAAATTTGAAAAAACACACCATTTTGTGAAACTAGTAACCAAAAGGTCAATATAGAAACAAACTAATCTTCGTAAAGAAAAAGCCTAATGACACAATATTTTGGTCATTGCAGATAAGAAGGATGCTTTTTGGTCAAGCTGCTGCTTAATCCTTGTATACGTAAGATCAGAATGATGGCTTGAGCTAATGCGCGCATACCTTCTGTTATTTCTTCGACTTTAACAGTGATCATAATAATAATCCGGTACTGTGTTGCTGCTTTTATGTCAGCTGTCGTTTACCCATCCCCCCCCCCCCCCCTTTCAATTCCATAGTATTATGCTGTCCAACTGTTTTGGAGATGCTTTATCACCTGTTCAATCGAAATAAAATTTTGAATTAATTTTGATATGTAGAAGAGTAGATCGATTGTACAATTTTGAGTAGATCGAAATAACTCAACTATCCAATATAGCAACAAGATATAAGTTCATCGAATAATCCGTAAGATGGCCTATAGTTACCGATTAAATGGACTTACGTTAAGTTATCTTCTAATCAGGGGCTAGTCAGGAATTATACGGTGGAGGTGCCAAAAAATGTTAAACAAACAATTAAATAAATATTTGCTTAACAAAACCAAAAATTTTATATATCAAACGCAAAAATAAGCATTCATTACATTATAAACCAAAAATAGCAACTTTTAAACATTCAAAGTTGTGCTCTACGATCCATTTTAGCATAAAAGTCATCAATAATAGATTCGTTGCTTATAGACATAGCAATTTCTCTTTCTATGTAAATTGACAAGCAATCACCAAGAAAATCATCATCCATCTTGTTACGTAGTCTTGTTTTGAAAATTTTCATTGCTGAAAATGCTCGTTCTGTCGTTGCTGTAGATACTGGAAGCGTTAAAATGAGACGTATTAATCTATCGACCAAATAATATATCTGTGATTTTTTTGTCTTCGCTAATCCTCTACATAATTCAGAAAGTGTAGAAAGATTCTTCAAATGCGGATGATGAGGTACATCTTCTTGATAAAGTTTTAATTGAAATGTTAAAATCTCCCTCTTAGGATAAAATTCATCAACAAGGCTGCAAATCACATTAATTTTAAATGATTTATAACCATCTTTAGGCTCCAAAGCCGAACTAAGAATGAGAAGCTTCATAGCATTTTCATTGAATCTCTCATTCAAAGTGCTTATTTGAGTGTCTAATGTAACATTGAAAATATCGAATTGGTGATGATGTGCAATTGTAACATGAGACGGTTGATGACGTCCACGACCAACAACATGTGCATCTTGCATGTTTGGGATAGCAATGCCATGTTTTTGACAATATGTTTTCACATCCTAAGTAAAATCTTCCAACCATTCTCTCTCAATTTTTGAATGATTTTTTTCGTAGATGAAACAAGATCCATAGCATTTACAATATCTTGAGATTTTTTCTGCAATGCTTGACAAAGAATATCAGCAATGCCCATCAATTCCTTCATCAAATGCAAGGTGAATACAAACTCAAATGATGTAATAGCTTCATAAGCAGTTAAAGCATCCCCTTTGATGTTTGGACTGGCTCCATGTTTTTGAATATTCTCAAGAACTGCGCATGTAGGACCAAAATGTTTTATCAAACTAGAAACGGAAGAATAATGAGAACTCCGTCGAGTATCTCCTGCTTTTTGTAAAGTACGAAGTTGATTTGCCTCCGTGCTGGTCTAAAGTTCACCAATTTCAACCATGAACTCGTTTGCATTTTATTATGCCAATTGAAACTCGCTATTGCGTTTGGTAGAAGTACCAACCACATTGATTGCAAAATTTAGCATCAAAAAGAATTTGTGAACTCGTGGTGTATTTTTTGCCGCTCCAACCAAAGCTAATTGTAACCGATGAGCAAAACAATGGATATAATATGCATATGGACAATCATTAAGAAATAAAGCTTGCAAACCATTCCATTGACCACGCATATTGCTAGCACCATCGTACCCTTGACCTCGAATGTTGCAAATATCTAATTTGTGATGGGAGAGAACGGAAGACAATTCTTTCTTAAGAGTTGTTGCACAAGTGTCTTCAACACTAACAATTTCAAAAAAACGCTCTCTTATGAATCCATTTGCATCAACAAATCTCAAGACAAGAGCCATTTGCTCTTTCCTTGAATCGTCTCTTGCTTCATCGACAAGAATACAATACTTGGATTGTCCAATTTCTTCGCGAGTTTTGTTTCTTAGTTTATTAGCAAAAATATTTAAAATCTCCTTTTGAATTTGTGGTGAAGTATACTTGGCATTTCTTGGAGCACGTTCTAAAGTAATTTCACCAATTTTTTCGTTATACTCTCCTAAAACTTTTATGAACTCAATGAAATTGCCTCGATTTGTTGAATCTACACATTCATTATGCCCTCGAAAAGCACATCCTTGCATTGCAAGAAATCGAACCGATTGGATGGAGGTATTTAATCGCATTCTATTGTTTTCGATCTCTTCTACACTTTGTCGATTTATGACTTTGTCAATATGCCTAGATTGATTCATAAGATTATCACAAGACCTTATGACATTGTTATGTGGAGAACATGGTTCTCCAACATGTATCAAAAGGGAACATTTTTTTTTTCATTTCTAACCTTTCTCCAACTTCTAAATCCCTCAACGGTGAATGCATTCTCTCCACATCTTCCGGTATTTTTGTTATAGAAAAGAAAGCAAGGCAAACAAAATGCGACATCTTTTGAAGGAGAGTATTCCAACCAATTATGCACTTTAAACCAAGATTCTTGAAATCGATGACGGTGTATTTCAGCGTAGGGCTGACAATTAAAACCGAGAACCGAAAACCCGAACCGAACCGACCCGAAAAGACCCGAATCAAAACCGAATCCGATGGGTCTCGGGTCGGGTCTAGGTGATGAAAAATATCATCAAGACCCGATCAAACCCGACCCGCATAGACCCGACCCGAAAGACCCGACCAAAAAGTACTGAAATATATGTATTTTTAGTGTTATTATTCTACCAAACCCGAACCGACCCGACCCAACCCGAGCTTCGACCCGACCTGAACCGAAGCTCGGGTCGGGTCCAGATTTTTGAAATGTATAGTTTAGACCCGACAAAACCCGATCCGCCTAGAACCAAGACCCGACGGGTCGGGTCCGGGTCCATCGGGTCGGGTCTAATTGCCACCCCTATTTCAGCGGACCATGGATAATCCATAATTATTTGATATGGTCCTAATTGAAGATAAGCTCTTCGAATCTCATCTTGTTGATTAACATGATACTCAAAAATTTGCTGACGTAATCCCGGATCACGCTCTAGAGAAGTAACATAAGATTCTATCATTTCAACTCTTGAAAATTTCGTAGGAAGCTTTTCGGTTTCATCTTCGGTAGAAACTTCAAGATTAAAGGTAGAAACATTGGCTAAAGTAGTGGAATTTTTTCTTTTGAAAAAGTTGGTTATAGGTTTTGTTGACATTGATAGTAGTTTACCTATGATCATAAACATACAAAAAAAACATGAATACAATATGAGAAAAAAAAGACTTAAATAAACAATGAAAAAACAATCATGTGGTGTTATTTGAGAACAATCATTTGGTTTATTTTAATTTTTGAATGGAAAGGTGGAATTATGAAATTAAGGTTCATCCTTCAAAATTCAAAATTAGGGCACACTTGCATAAGCAGCAAATCAAGATTATGACATAATTGCAATTTGTACAAGCACACACAACAAATCTATTATTAAACCGGAGTTACAAATTAAAATGTAAAAAGAAAAAATAAGAAAAGAAAACATACCGATGGATATTCGCAAAACGACGGAGAAGGAGGAAGAAAGGAGGCTGAGCCGCTAGAGGAATTTCTCAATTCATACCAAAGAAGATCGGAGGCTGCAATGATTTTTGGGGAGAATTGTGATTTGAGAAAGAACGAGATTTTAGGCTCCGTTCAGTTTTCTGAATTGAGAGATTAGAGGAAGAAAATCATGTAAGTTTTGGTTGACTGAGTCTGAGAATGGCATTTGATTTTTTGGGTAATAAATAAATTTCGGGGGAGGGGGGGGGGGGGGGGCGTGGCCCCCACTGGTCTTCATTGGGCTACGCCCCTGCTTCTAATGTAAAATTATAAGCAAGACATTGGTGTTTCCTACTAATCATGTTCAATATTGAAATTAACATTAGTATATTCTGCATTCATTACCCATGCTCATAGATGTTGTCTAGAAATTCAGTCAATATTAGGATTGCATTTAGGATCGATATCTATAAATGTTATTCACAATTGCTAAAGTAAGCAAAGAAACACACGATTTACAGGGGTTTAATCACAAATGATCTACGTTCAATGTGGTACTAATTTTTTTATAACTGAGTTTTGGATTACAATTACTCGATTACAATAAATGTTAATTCCATCTTTATACACATATTGGTATATCGATATCTGGGCTTTCTTTCAGCTGTTGATGGCATTAAATAGTTCGGATACAGACTAGTTAGGATGCGATTGGGTAGGAAGGTCTAGATGGTGTCCGGCTAATGAACCGTATCAAAACATGTAGCTGTTGCGACATGGAGATTAAGGGTCATTTAGCATTACCATGTGGATAGCAAATGACATGGGGTGACTGTTGCACAACGTCGCTTTTTGGCAAGTGAATACGATCGAATATGTAAGCTATTTTATGGAATACTACAAATTTGTAGCTTTTGTTTAGTTACAGGAGTGAGAAGAAGCCCTTTTGGTAGAGGCTTGTCAACAAAGGTGGCATAGAGAGGTTGGCAGGTGTAGTTGTAATGCAAACATACAGATGTCTATATCTGGAAATATATAAATATTTGAGCTCTAAAATAATGTGGAACACTGTAAAGACCGATCGATCTTACCAAAATATTTAAGCTCTATCTTGTAGGTATTTATCGTAAAAAATAGAACTAGAAGATTATAGGTATCATGAGTTAAAACAGATATGATTCTGGTCAGGAGTTTTAGTGGTTCGTTCGTTTTTCCTAGCGTATATCAAAAGAAAGGATATAGAGCGGAAAGACGCTCAAATAGGTTGTAGGGGTGAGGGAGCCTTCCATCGGGAAGGTAAGAGCGCTAATTGACCGCTTGTCCATTGGAAATTTTGACTAATCTAACAACTATTTGGAGCATTTTTCCACGAGGGATGTGAGGAATGTGGATTACGGATCTTAAGGCTGAATTAACACTAAAGGAGGAGTTAATAATATTTAATGATTTATATGAATCTTTTTGAAATCTTTGTAAATTAAACACAAACATATACAATTCGTAGACATTGAAACAATCATAGACTCCGACACATGCAAATAGTAAATAAAATGCAGTAAAAGAAAGACTCAAAATTTTATACTGGTTTGGAGTTACCCTACATCCAGTCCTACACAATTTCTTGTACAAATCTCTTTTCAAATGCAATGTCGGGATTACAACCCTCGATTTCACATGCCATAATGTACACTTCACACGTTTTTGAAGTACAGTAAGACTGAATTTGATTTACCAGACTACAATCACACCTAATTGATTTTACTAGGCTATAGTACCTAACCGATTTATCAACCATATTCACACCGTTTTAAGTTGCTTTGATGGATAAAGAATGATCATGTTGATTACAAATGATCTTATAACTGTGAATAACATTGAGATCTTCGATAAAGAATGATACAGAATCAAATTAGAGATAATCGAGTTTGATTAACTTAGGATTTTGGCAGAATTTTATTAAGAATATATAAAAATTCATTGAACACATTTGGTACTTACAAAAAATTAACAAACATTTGAAAGAAGATACGATGTTGATGCACAAAAGTTGGCGCAACACCTAACGAGTTTCAAGACAATGAAACTAAACGTCAAGAACGGAAATAATGTAGGAAATTAAATGACACAATGTTTATAGTGGTTCGACCCGCGAAGGCCTACGTCCACTTTGATTGGCTTTGCTCTTTTATTATAGTCTTTGTACAAGTTTACAATGGTGGGAATAATAGTTCCATGTCACTAAATGGCAACAGTGAAAACAAGGTTCTAGTATGTCCAAAATGGAGGTAAGTCTCTTCTTCTCAAAATGCTTATGCAGCTCAAAATGTTCCAAATATCCAAGATGTAGTTTGCTTCTTCTTCCCTGGGTGATGGAGTACGCTTAAGAGGTTCTAGAAAGGTCTACTTTTTTTAAAGTGTTCAAAGAGCTTGGAGCCTATCCTTTTCACGTTGCAAATTGAGAGGTATTTATAAGAGAGCTGAAGGAAGTGTAGCCAGGCCCGACCCTGGACATAGGTGGACCAGATGGTCGCCTAGGGCCTCTGACCAAGGAGGAGGAGGAGGAGGAGGTTGTGAGGAGCATCAAATTTAAGGACTTTTTAATTAAAATGGGTATTTGCTTTCTAAATGTGAAGTACTCTTGGCTGAGTGGTAATTACTCTTCTTCTTGAATCAAGCGACCTGAGTTCAAATCCTAGCAGCTTCGTTGCTGCATGACTCTTATATTTTCCCCCGCTAGCACTCAGTGTTGTCAATAGCGAATAGCGCAAAATAGCGCAAGGCCTGCGCTATAATGTTTTTTTTTTTTTTTTCTTACAGAAAAGAAGATCTTTTAAAAAAAAAGCACAGGTAAAAGGCACAAAAGGAAAAAACTGTATGTTTAAAATCTCCAAAAAGGAAAAAAAAAACGAAAATGCATGTTCAAAAAAGAAAAAGCAAAATAGCGCGCTATTCATGGCTGCGCTATGATAAAATAGCGCGCTATTTTTGCGCTACACGGGATCCCTGCGCTATAAGAACCAAAATAGCGCAACCTGTGCGCTATGCGCTATTTTGCGCTATAGCGCTCGCTATGACAACTATGCTAGCACTTACTTTTATCTTGTTGTTTTCCACACAAAGCTAGGGCCATATCCCATGCTCACATTTCGTACCCCGGGGTCGGTACCGATCCAGGTACTTAACCTTTTTTTTCCTTAAAAATACTTCGGAGCCAGTGAACTGGTTGCCTTCGTATCCGGAAGACTTCGGGACTTCGTATCCCACGAATGCTTCGCAACTTCGTATCTGAGGAGTCCACTTATCTTGGGGATACGAAAGGTGGTGAGGAGGGTTGAATTTGCACTGACCCCGTGAGTCATATAGTGGGATACAAATTCAGCGTAGAGGCTATATCGACCCTTGAACACTTAAGCAAATTGGAGCAGTTTAGTCTGGCTAGGATGACCATTCTTATATGATTCTATCCTGATTTGAGTCCTGGATGTTTCAGCAATGCTTTCGGGCTGTTGAATCATGCGATTGGTCGACTGGTGTGGGCTTGGACTGCTTTTGGTAGCCAGACCAAAAGGCCCGTTAACACTTGACCCCTAAAGGATGTCTTGTGATAACATAATATGCTTTGAGTTGAGTCAGATATTCCTGAGAGTCGGAAAGTCATGTCGCGCGATCAGTCGTGACCTTTCCATCGAGTAGTGCAATCCAAATGACATGTCGTTTCTGAGCAGCGATTACGCTCTGTCGAAGCTCGTCGATGTAAGTGCGAAGTTCCAACATTATTGAGGTTTCTGATTACTCGAACCGGAATTCCGTCTGATTGCTTAGGTGAATGTCCATTTCCTGTTAACTCAGGATACTAAACGTTAGTCGCCAACTCTTGTTTACACCGGAATGTAAACGAGTCATCGTCGGCTCAGAGTCGCGTATGCACTCACAATTCTGCATGTGATTTTGCGCGATACGATCAAAGCTTGAAATAAGTGATATAATGTTTAAATGGCATGCCGTGAGAGTGTGATCGCGCAGGTTAGCTTCTGAAAAGTTGTCAAATTGGGACTCAATCGTTTGGCGTGTACTCTTGAATTGTTTAAGTTCGCGAGTACACGATTGGTTGACAATTCGAGTCAATTTGGACGATCGAGATTTCGAAAGCGTATATGCATGATCGTAGCTATAGTTCAGGCGTACAGTCGGTTATCGAGATGTCGTCTAATTGGAACTTGATCGTTTAACGTGTTCCGGAGAATCGTTTAGATTCATAACTACACGACCGTTTAACGATTCGATTCATTTTCAATGGTCAAAGTTTCGATAACGCCTACGCGCAATCGTCACGTCGTCTGAGTTCAGAAGATTTTTTTTATCGATCCCAGAGTAGCCAAGTGTGTTCTGCCTTGTAACAACCCGAAATTTCAGAATCAATTTAAAATTTTGATTTAAGCTATTTTAAGGAATATAGAAATATAAATTTGTTATTTTTGCTAAATAAAATTTGAGAATAATTTTAAAATTAGTTTTTATATTTTATTTGACTTAAAACAAGTTAGTAAAATTATTAAATTGATTTATAAGCCTTGTATTTGAAAATTCGATTTTTAAAATCATTGCATAGCCGTTAAAAAGTGAAATTTTGCTAGCGAGCTCAGAATTGGATGAGACAATTTTGTTGGATTCGGAATAATAAGTCATGTCTAGATTTCAAATTTCGCGCGAAATGGAGTTAGGATGTGGCCGTGAGAGGCAAAACCATTTGAGGCAAAACTGACAGTTAGTTTACAAAGGAACATTATTGAACGATCTCAATATTCGATTACATTTTTTTTCCAGATTCATATTGTCGAATAATGGTAGAATCCATAATTTCATAATTTTTAGAGTTAGCGTGTGAGCGTATAAGAAGAAAATGTACGCTAAAATCGCATTTTTGAAGCTAATATGAGCATAATTGAGAAATCAAACGGAAGGTCAAACGAACTCGAAATTCGACGAAACTTGATTCGTTGGATTTGTAATTCCATATATTATCTCATATTGAAATTTCATAGTAAATTGAGATCGTCTGCAGTCGGGCGATTGGGGAGAAAAGAAGATAAATCTCTTACTTAAAACCTTTTTCTCCTCTTCATTATTTCCTCCTCTTTTCTAAAAAAATGGCCCCCTCCTTCCTTCAAGTGCTGCAGCACTCCTCCCCTGCTGCCGCCTCCTCTCCTCCTTCCTCCTTTTTCTCTCTTCCTCTACAAACCCTAGACCCCCAAACTCCACCAACCACCTCCACGGTCCCCACCACCTCCCCTCAGACCTACCGCCACCCCATGCCGCCTAACCTCAACCAACAACCACCCTCTTCCGACCGTGGGCCCCACCGTGGCCGAAAACCCCTCTTTCTAAAAATCTCGTTTTGCAAAAAAGTCCCTCTCCTTCTTTGCTCAATAGCATCTTATCCGTGCGTTTCTGGCCAAGGCCCTATAAACTAAAGTCGTAGATCTCGTTTTTCTCTACGAAATGCACATATCAAAATCGAATTTTGGAATTCGGAGCTGCTCTAAAAATGTGACTGAAATTCGCTGACCTGGAGCTATTTTCAGCGATTTATCGCGAATCTGTGCATTTTCGGGAGAAAGTGCACTAGGGAAAAGTTGTTCGAAATTGCGTTTTCGTGTTGGTGACCAAGTTTGGTGAAGATTGGAGGTCGTATGTAGTCTGTAGAGCCAGATTGGTGAAGTCGAGTTGCGGAGAGCAATAACGGCGAGTGCGCGGCAAAAATTCTACATAAGAAGTGTCGTGGTTTTTGGTTTAGTTATTGGATGAGAACTCTCTCACTCAAACTATTTTTACAGTTATTATATTGCGACTGAATATATGTTGAGTGCGTGTGATTGCAATATTTGTTCGGTGATTGATGGATGCTTACAATTTTAATGTTATCATTATTAAACTGTGATTATAAGTGTTGATAAATAAAACATTTATATTATGAATTATTCCGGGATGACAATTTACCCACCCGTCACCCAAATAATAGATAACTTCACACGGATTGTGATGTAAACCCCACACGAGTATTGGAACGATAATTTCACACATCGCCCAAGTATACAAATAGAATTTGTTGGTTGAAAACCCCACACGGTATTGGGATGATATTTGATTAATAGTAATCCCAAGTGTTTAAAATTGGATGTTAATCGATTGATTGACAGACCGTTATAAGCGTTATTTAATTACTTAATGCTTATATGTTTGTAGATGCACTTTGGATGTGAATTAAACGTTTAATAGTTGTTTATAATTGTTGTTGAATACATGCAATGCATGAAATCCATATAAATGAAATTATATGGTAAGTGATTGAGTCACATTCCAATTCGGAAATAACGAATATTTTAATATAATATTCAGTAAAGAATCAAAATATGGTTTTGATGTCTGATTTTGGATGAACACAAAAATATTAAAGTTTGGTTTTGATGTCCGATTTTGGATGGACACAAAAAGGGCCCATTTTAAAAATGATTAAAAATAGAGAAAAATTATGTTAAATCATAATAAATGATTTGGAAAGATTTTTGGATGAAGTATTCCACTTTTGTAAAGATAACAGATAATTTTATCTGAATAAGCTGTCTATCAACTTGAGTATAGAACGGGAAGAAATTATATGGTTTTAATATAACCAGAATTTCCAACGTATGAATTGAAAAGGATTTGAAAAGAAATAACCTTCGGAATATTTCAATATTGGATTCCGTGATTATACGGATATCGTTGAGGAATTTGGAAGATATAGATATCGTTATTCCCAACATGATATATGTTGGTTTCAGAATTTGATATTGAATATAAATCGATATGATTTCTATTCAGAGCCTTGTATTTAATATCAAATTGGTTTTTTGGTTTGTCGTTAATGGTATCTTTTATAATACTGTTCTTACCAGTTGAGGAAGGAATAAATCTTTTAATTAAGATTAATGAAGTTTTTTCCCGATTAATAAACATATTTGGAATTAAATGAATGTTAATTTTGGGTTCGTTGTGAATGATGTTTTGAATAATATTTGTTCTTTAACCTAATTAATAGTGAAGATGATTTGGAATTTATGAATCTTTTAATTAAGATATAAGGAAATTTTCTAAAGTAAAGTTTTCCAATTTGATACATCAAATTGAAATTGAGTGGAATTCGATTTAGTGATAATCGAGATGAGCTTCTGTGAAGGAAGACAGTTACTATTTATGGAATTTAAAAGGTTTGTCGTTATTCCACTTATAGTATTAGTCTGATACGGAAATTTATATCGATTATATACTGTTATAAATTCCGTGAAGATTCCATTTTGATGGAAGATGGGTTTGGGTCTATCGTGAACTGCGTTTTAAATAACATTAGTTCTTTAACCCAGTTAAAGACAAGATTAATTTCCTAAGATTGAATAATTATTAAGTAATGATTATTGAGATTAAAACTAAGCGGAGTTTTAATGATTCTTTAATTAGATTGAAATGAAAATAGGGTAATTAAATTTACCGAATTTAAGAAGTGTTCGAGAATGGGGTACCACCAGTTTTACTTCATACAATAATTAAATCTTTAATTAGATTTAAAACGTTGAATGGTAATTGATTTTACCGGTAACACTATGGATGTTAGATATGGAGTACTACCAGTTTTGCTCCATGGGATGAATAGGTTGGGAATGGGATAATAAGATGAATGATTACTTCGGTAAGGCTCATTAATCCCGACTAGTTGATAAACCTTAATCTGGTTTAAGTTGTGAAAAGATATTATAAATCTTTTGAAATGATTTCCAAGAATATTTGAACAAAAGGATATTTTGGATTGGAATGAGGCGTATGATGTGTTTTTATAGCACTTTGATTATAGGATACGCGAGTTATTCGGAAAGATCGGGTTTAAACCGTTCTGAATAACTAATACGACGACTAAAAGTCGAAGATTTGAAGATAGTGGTTGAAGAGTGGAGATCTTCACATCATTGGGATGATTACTGATGTCTTGATTGGGTTGTACACCCAAGACGAGGTAATAAGTGGTGATCATCCAGACGTACTTGGAGTTTGACTGGATATGCGAGGACCTCTCTCCTGTATTGAACATATGAGATGAGAAATAAGGTGCCTCCGGTTTCGTGCAGACCTAAAACGGACTTGTAAATGGATTGCATGTCCGACATTGTATTTCGCACTGTATTCGTTGATCTAGGCTAAATATATATATGTTTGGCGGTGGAGAATTTGTTTTCTTGCTTAACACCCTTCTATAAGATGTACGAGCTTAGAGGTTATATATTGGTGGAAATCAATGGTATGGTATGGATTGACAATATGACATGCTGAGATGCAATGATCAAGGTTTTTGTTGAAAAGAAAGCCTTGTGGTTGATGATCAAAGCACAACTTTAAATAGCACAGCTTCGTGTAGCATTATTTTGCGAGCTTCACATCCCGGTATGAACCAAAAAAGGGATGAAGGACAGCAAGGAGGAAATGCGTTTCCTTCTAGCTAGGAGTGATGTCATGGTATGGATCCTAGACATTTTACTTATGTAGATGATGGATAGCGAGATACCTCAGATATGGTCGCACAAGGCCTTTGATGGTCGACATACAGACCAAGATTGCTGTCTAATTGGATGGGAAACACAATGTTTAGGAATTGTCAATCCACAAACTTAAGAGTGGACAGACCCTGCCGCTCCATGTGCACGTGCGCGTGAGTCCTGAGACATTTGCTAGAGTGTCTCTTAATTCGGATGAGGAAGATCCATTGCCTCAGTTCATAGACGGAATCCAATTTCTAATACGCGGTTTTCGGTTTTAGTTGTAAACCTATATGGCGACATAGTAGGATGGGGTATTATGCTGTCTATGATTGATACATTTATATTTGAAGTTGATTCTACAGTTATAATAATAATAAAAGATAAATTTCGCGTATCAAGCATGTTTGGCTATTTATAAGGTAAAACACTATCCTCCGGCTTGCGTTGCATTGTATGATGGGACTTGAGTCTTATAATAGCTTCATTTTTCCTTTTAGCATTGCGTTGTTTGTTTTATGGTATTCTTGGGAGAAAACTTGTTCCGTGTCATATGGCGTGGTCCCTTGATTTACCCAACACTAAAATAAAGTTAATAACTATTTTAGTTCTCACACCAGTCTCATGACTGACTCGTAGTTCATTGTTTCCACCTAAACTCTGGGTGCCCATGTTTTCCACACGCGTAGCTAGAAGTTTTGGTTTCGCAAATATTTCTTTTCATAGGATCCTAAATTACGGCTGGAGCTATACTATGGAACGCTTTGTATCTGTTTACTCCCTTCAGCTGTTGTAGTTGATGTTTTCCATTGCACATTATGTTTAAGTATTTAAATGTAATTTAAATCTTTGATATTTTTCCATTGTAATTATTTATTTGAACTCTGATATCTTGTACTCTTATGTAAATTGTTGTAATAGCAATGAAATGTTCTCATGTTTGTGTTATGATGCGTCGTGTTCTCAAAGAAATCCTCCTTTTCGTTCTGTTTAGGCCGGCCGGGAAGTTCGGGTCGTCTCATGCCCCCTATCTCCTTCTTTCCCCTTTTCTTATATGTTTTTTTAAACGGGGTCGGTACCAATTCAGGTACTTAGAAATTTTTTCTAAGTTTTCTGGAAATCTCTGCCAATTCCACTATATTAGCATGGTACAAATTTTTTGTCTTTTCATTTTCATACTTCGATCACTTGGGAAATCTCTTGCCCCCCGAAATTTCAAACTCTCAAGCTTTCGCTGTTGACCACCACCTCCATCTTCTTTGACCAGCTGAAATCCTCAAACTCCCCCAAAACACCGTATTGAGCCATAAACATGTGGGTTCGATTCTATGGTTTTGTTTTGGGGGTGAATTGAACACATGAGTCATCTGTTGTGGCGATATGGAGGTGGATGGAGAAGCCGGTGGTCATGAATGAGGTGGTGGAGTACGAAACCATGGAGGACGAAGGCTTCGAAGTCTCGAAAGGGAAGGAGAAGTGGAGTAGTTGTTTAGGCCGAAATGGCTAATGTTGGGGATACGAAATTCGTATTTCATATTCTGGTGATTAGTGAACAACTTGCTCTAGTGGGTGGAGACTTTGGGAGACGTAGTCAAGACACAGTAGACGAGATCGGTAGCAGCAGAAGACGTAAAAGGAGGGAGTGAACGTGGGATAAAAAATTCTGGACACTTCAAAAAAAATTGTATCTCGACACTTGATTTCTGAGTTGAAGTGTGGATGAAAAGTTTCTCGGGCATGTGGGGGTGTTAGAAAGTAACAATTCTCTAATAGTCGGCTCGCAAATGATAATATATATCTAAAAGCTCTCACATGGATTTCATGTGAGCCAAAAGTGTAAATGTTGTTTTTACATTGCAGTGGGACTGTGTGTTACGTATTTTTACTCGAACGGTCGTGTATTTGCATGTATAAATATATGACCGTATGTACGTAGAAAATTAATCTCTGTTTTACTATTCCTTCAGCAATCAAAGTAATTTTCTTCTCCACTATTATTTCTTCTGCCATTCTTTCATCACAAAATCGAAAATGGTATCAGAGCAAACCTTAGCTTAACCTCTATTAGATTGTTGTATGATCATTGATACACATCAGAGAATTCCCATCATATGTGTATCGATTTCTCATCAGAATTTTCTCATCACTTGAGAAATCAAAAAGGGAGTATCAGATTTGAATGTGCCATGCGAGTATCAATTGACAGGCTGTATCATCGTGTCGTGCCAGTATTAATTGATAGGTTTCATCACTCTTCAGTGATCTACTTTAATTCAAGCATCAGAAATCTAGAAAAGAAAATTCAAGAATCAAGAAATTCTTCAAGAAAAACAGTTAAGAGCCAAATCACTTCAGTATAATTCTCATCATTAGTGATCTCACTGATTGCTTCATACATGTTTCATCTTGGATCTATGATCTTGATCATTTTTCGGTTCTCTGCTTGCAAGAGGTACTCTTTCTTTTTAATTCATGATCACTGTAATCTGTTCTTTTCCCCATGGTTGAAACCAGTGGTCCTCTGCACCAAGCATTGCCGATAGTAGTGCTGAATCCCTTACTGCAATTCAACAACTAATGAAAACAGTTGTGAGTCCTCAAAGCCAAATTATCAACATTCATCTCGAAGAGGACAATTATTTGCTCTCGAAGTTCAAGTCGAATCTGCAATTTATGGATACGGACTAGTAGGCTTTGTTCTTGGTACAATTGCTACTCCCTTAAAGTTTGTCACTGATAAAGGAAATAGAATTGTTATCAACGAAGAATACACCAAAATTATCAGACAAGGCAAGTTAATATGCTCGTGGTTACTATCATCTTTCAGTGCAAATTTTGTACCGTAGGTGTTGGGATATCAAACATCCAATGAAATATGGGTCAAAATCGAAAAGAACTTCTTCAATCAGTCAACAACAAAGGTTTTATACTTCAAAAAGAAATTGCAGAATGTTAGAATGAATAACATGAATGTCAGAGAATATATAGCAAAGGTAAAAAGTATTTGCAACTCTCTTGCTGCTACAAGGAATGGCATACCTGAATCTGTACAAGTGCTAATCCTAATAAATGGTCTCAATGAAGATTTTGAACCTATTGTTGCTGCTATCACCACTAAAAAGGTTACTCCACCTCTAGATGAAGTTCGTGCATTTCTTTTATCATATGAAGCAAGAATAAGTAACAAGAAAAATGCAAGAACCAGATTTTTCTGCAAAATTATTTACTGGGTTTAAGAACAAACATAATAACAACAAAAGTGATAATCAATTTCAGAGGGGAAGTAACTCTAACAGAGGCAGAGGTAGAGGCAGATGGGGTAACAACATACAAGTGTCAAATATGTGAAAAAATAGGCCATACAGCTATGAAGTACTACTTCAGATTTAATTCGAATTGTGTGCCTAATCAAAATCAAAAGGGAAACAATACCACTGCCAATCTTGCTAGTGTTCAGAATGAAAGAAGCTCTCAAACAGAAACTAACAAGAGCAATGAAACTATAAGTGGTGATCAAATTAATGATGATGCAACACTGGTGCTACAAATCACTTGACTAACAATCTTGAGAACTTAAACTTAGGAAGCAAGGAGTACAAAGGTAAGCATTCAATATCTATGGGCAATGCATGTATATATGGCAAGAAAAGATTATTTCTGCACAATATGCTGATGGTACCAAAGATTAAAAAGAATTTAATCAGTGTATCTTAGTTTGCATGAGATAACAATGTGTTATTTGAGGTTTACCCAAATTATTGCCTCATCAAAGATATTCTAACTAGAGATGTTATTTTACAAGGTTATGTTAGCAAAGGCCCATACAAACTAAATTCTACTAACTAGTATACTGATGATAAGTCCAAGAATATGTGTAGTTTGACTCATATGAACAATGATGTTGAATCACAAAGTGTTTTTGATCTTTGGCATTGTAAACTTGGTCATCCTAGTATTAATGTAAAGTTTTATTTGAAATTCATTCTGATATTGATAATACTGACTTGTCATATATATATATATATATATATATATATATATATATATATATATATATATATATATATGAACATTGCCAACTAGGTAAGAGTCACAGATTACCATTTAACAACACTAAAACTGTGTACTCAGAATCACTACAGTTAGTTGTTGTAGATTTGTAGGGTCCAACCTCCGTGTTTTCATATTTTGGTTACAAATATTATGTCTCCTTTGTTGATGCTTGTACCAGATTTACATAGATATATTAAAAAAAAATCTGATACTTGCAATGCAACCATCAGTTTCATTAATAAGGTGGAAAAGCAGGTTGATAAATCTTTCAATATTATTCAAAGTGATGGAGGCAGTGAATTTAAACCACTATCTTCATTTTTTAATAATAAAGGCATTGTTTACAGAATAACATGCCCATATACCTCTCAACAAAATGGGCTAGTTGAGAGGAAACACAGGCACATAATTGAATTTGGCTTAACACTTCTAGCTCAAGCCAGTTTGCCTATTAAATTTTGGCTAGAGGCCTTTAGTTTTGCTGTTTATCTAACTAGTAGGCAACCAACCAAAATTCTTGATAACTCATCTCCTTCAGAAAAGTTGCAAGGTGTTAAACCAGATTAAAAAGAATTAAAAGTGTTTGGGTGCTTATGTTGTAACGACCCAGGGTTTTCGTCTTCGAAAATCGACATAAATACCTTTATTGTATCTCATGCCGACCTTTCAAATACCGAGAACACCGGATTGTTAATGAAAGAAATTAGAGGGTGAGATAAGAAAGAAAGAAATATAAGAATAGAAGAAGAAGAACACAACACAGAGTCTCACATCGCAGCGGAACAAAATATAATATAGAAATAAATCTTTATTGAGAGCTTTAAATAAAACTTACATTCATCAGAGTACATCAACAACCTGGACAGTTATAATCGTCTGCCCTTGTACAACATAGCGGAATAACACTAAATATGTCTGGACTTCTCCAGCACACCTTTCGTCGTATTCAATAACCTGAACCTGCAAACCCGGGCTAACCCGAGCATTTTCAAATCACTGGGTCAGTCTGGTGGACCAGAGTGAGATAAACTCGCACAGTATTAAGGATAAATTATCCAATCATGATTTTAAAGTTCAAAATCTTTTCCAAAGAAAGAGATAATCGTAAGACCAAATCCACACATAAACACGGACGACTTTTACCTTACGATAACCCAAAACAGTTTGAAACCAATATTTTTTCTGATATTATGATAATGTCTAAATACAAATAAATAACAATCTAGTGGAACGCTTGCATCTCACGCTCCACATATATAGTATACAAATCAAAAACCGCAGGCGCTTATTGGAGATTGGATTCCAACTTTTACAAGGTATGGGACCATCTGCCGCTCGTATATCTCTAGAGGAGAATACACTGGGTTCAACAAGAACGTCTTGCAACCCGACCCACACATGACCGACCACTCATTTATCTTGAGTGTATCGAATGTATATCACCGACGGTTGGGATCAGCAACCGCCTCCCGAAAAGGGACAACATCGAATATAGATTTTAGAAACAAATGGAATTCCTCTAGATAGGTGATCATACACCCTAATGGGAGCGACCCACATAGCCATGCTGCCTGCCCGATTTTTGTCATTTCCCGGTTGATGAGGTTTGAGGTCAGAATTTCCTTTACAGCACCTGGCCACCATTCACTTTGAATGCCACATCGTCAGATCCGCCAGATATCACACTGATTGACGTCCACAAAAATACTCTAGTTTATCTGGCTAGAGAATAACCATTTCTCCGCCATCAACTATGGTACGTTTGGAGAAATCAACACATGTAATTCCTTTGGAAATACTCTGTCAGACATTCGTCCATACAAGTCACCCAGGAATAGGATGAACCGAAGGCACCCTCCTACTGCATCCTAGGAATCACCCTACAGATCAGTAACGAGAAGTCCTTGCAACCCGTAGATTCCAATCACGACAGAATCACTGTTGGAATATCTCCGGCCGCTAAACCGTAGAAAACCAATCAGTAGTCCTTCCGCTCACGAAAATCAACGGTCTTCTACTGCTCTATCTTTAATGATCTTCTTTCACGTACTCACTGGTCGGAATGGTTTTCGAATATAAATTCGATCCTGGCCTTTCCGTACCAACGATCGTATGGGTCAACTTTGATAGTTGGTGTTTTAACTATCAAATAAATAACTGTGTGAATAACATGAGTTTACCAGTTCCGTGCTAACACTACAGGGCCTTTTTAAAACGATTAACGATATTTAATCTTAAACTCTTTAAATATTTCATCATTTCAAATATACTCATTTGATATATAAGATTTCATATTTTCAAAACTATTTCACTTTCATATCAAATTCTTTATTTTCTTATTGTTTCAAAACCATTTACTATTTTATTCCTTACTAACCATACTGGAAAACGACTCATCTTTTCAAGTGAACAATGTTATGAAATCTTCTTTATTTTATCACCTTGATATAATAACCAACTATCTTAGTATAAACCATTTTCAAAAATTAGCGTTTCGAATTTCCTTTTATCTTAAAATTACCATTTCGTATATTCTCTTTTTATTTCCCTTACTTAGGAAATACAATTTATATAGTAAGCCTCGAACATTTTCCCTCCTCCATTTCTTGGGTCGTCCAATTATAAATTCTCGACCCTTTCTCTTACATCCCGTTATCCTTTCTCGTACGGAACCAGATTATCTTCACCTTCTCATTACGAACTATTATCACCCTCAGATAATCCCGAAGTCGTTCAAGTTGGGGTATTTAATTACCTCTCAGACCTTGATCGACAACGTTCTTACCGTTAGCTAGACATCAGTTGTAATTCAACACTCGACATTTTGTTCTAATTTCAGACATGCCTCATTTAACCATAAATTTTACTTTACACACTTCTTTCCTTGGGCATTCTTATTCTCAATAATATTTCTAAATCCCTTGATAATGAATTTAAATATTCCGTCTCCTTTTTCTTCTTTAAATAATATATTTGCTGCTCGGATTTTTGTCAACCAAATCATGACTATCATATTAACAAACTCCAAATAATTAATTAACGATTTAATTAACTTAAATAATTTCCTTTAAATTATCTCCGAAACGACTATTCAAATTTATATCATCAAGTTAATTTCTACTTGCTCGCTTATAAATCTGATAAATCTCGGATTTTCCTTTATAAAACCAATTTATAAGTTCGATAAATAAATAATAAATATATTTTCTTTTTACAAATTCTAATTCAAAATAATAGATTTAAAAATCCATTCTTTTTAGTTATAAAACAAATTTTTATAACTTTAACTCGTCGATTTACCTGACGGTAGATCGATATAGGCCCTGTACTGTCAATTACTCCACCAACGGTGCACATTTGTTTAAACCAAACAAATAGTGAATTTCAAATCAATATTCTACCATCCAATCAAACCAATTCAATTCAAATGGATAATGACCTCATAACAATCAAGACTGATAATTCAATGTCAATCAAATTATTTCACACTACCACGACAATCCACACAATCCATTCGATAGAGCTTACTTTATAACCTGTCCAATACTTTGGACCAGTGATCAAAATAACGGTTTGGTTTATTGAATTTTAAACAACGATTTATTTCAGGAATTAAATCCATTTATATATATATGTATATATATATACGCGTATATAAGCAAACAATCACAAACAACCATGAACAACAATAACACAAGATAAAGCCAACTTATATAAAATATAAGTGGATAGATCTGAGTGAGTTTAACTCACCTCGAGTTTGATTTGTCGATAAATCAGTTCCTTTCAGTTAAATTAAACTGCATTTAATTTATTTAAAAAAATCCAACCGTAGTCTGCCCTGCTCAGTCGCCAGTCCTTATCCATCGCGTAGTACTGGTTTTCACGGTCCCGATGTTTTTCGTTTCATCGGAATCTGATTTCGTGAGTGTTTGAAATTAATGTTTGAAATTTTATAAAACTTTAAAACTAAGTAACTTTTAAATAAAAATAAAATGGGCCTCACTTACTTGGTCCAGCCCATCCCCATTTAAAACCGCATCCACCTTATAACCCTAAAGCCATCGATCCAAACCCTCAGTTCCATTTTATCACTTCGTCCGCCGCCACAAAATTCCAGAGAAAAGAAATGGAACCCTCATGCCAAAACCCTAGTCCGTCGCTTCCCCTGATGACCACCGCGACGCCCGCTGCCTCGGCCTCCTTCCACTCGATTCAACCCAGACCGAAGTCTTCCTCCCAAAAGCTAAGTCTTTTTCCCAATTTAATTTCTGTTTTGTTTGATTTTTTTCTTTGAGTTGAATTCGGTTTTTTCTTGCTGTGTTGATCTAGTTTGTTGTGGCAACTTCATCACTTTGCTAGTGTATTTATACTAGTGGATTTACTGTGATTTCCGAATTGTTCCATCTAGTATAGACTTAGTTGTGCCTAGGTTTTTAGGCGTTTACCCTTCTCATTTCAGCTGTGTTATCAACTGTTTGTGATAGAACAGAGAGCGATGCAGTTTTTTTGTGATGGATTTTGTTGGATTTCGTATACTGTCTGCGTTCAGAAATGCACATGAGCCGAACTGTTTTTGTGTAGATTGATACAGCTATAAAACTATTGAGTTGTTTATTCACCATGTCTATTGTCTGTGAAGATTTGATGATGAATATATTCATATATTAGATTTCATACATCTCTTCCATTGTACTATACATCTCATTGTTCTATAGCCGTTCCTTATATAGCTTAGCATATAGCTATGCCTTGTCCACTCACATGGTCTATCCCCTGTGCAAGTTGATTTGGTGATGTTAACTGTTAAATTTACAGATTTGAATTGCTAGGATTTCTTACATAAGATTTTCTATTTGTTTCGTTTCACATTTTCAGATTTTGGATTTGCCATGTGCCTGTATCTTTTATATAAGATTTTCTGACTATATATATGTCATCTGTTTGATTGCATAAGATTTATTGGTACTCTTTATCCCTGTATCACATACCTGTGCATTGATAATGCACATGTATTTCTTACTTGGTGCTGTGGATTCGATGCAGCATATATTCATAATTTAATTTCCTTTTTGAATGATCCTGTGTACTGTCTTGTTTGATTTAGTTGATTGGAAAACTTTCAACTTTTAATATATATATATATATATATATTTCTAGCTATTCATAGCTTTTGCTTTTCTCCTTTCCTTTCAGGTTGATTTTCGTGGACAGTGGTGCTCTCACGGATATGGTGACGGCTTGATGTTTGGCTGAGTAGTGCACGAGCCGTCTCAATGTAGCTTAGGAGCTATGAATTATATTTTATATTATTTTTTCTGTCGTTGTTGGTTTGCCTTGTTATCTTGAAATCTTGATTTGGCGTGAGATATGTTGTACTAATAAGAACTGATACTAATATGGATATACATATAATAGGTGTTAAACTAGGGTAAACTAGTAGTAGGTTATTTACTTGTGCAGATGTTATGTGTTGCGATGGTGTTTATAAAATAATATAAAATTCTACAACTGTGGTTTTGAATAAATATTGTATATAGTATATGTTGAAAGGTTTGCAGGTTCTTTGTATTTCAATTGTATAGACGTATGTACATTATGAAGCTTTTGTAAAGACATGTAAAATATGTCATATGTTAAGTAGTACATCAGCAAGTTGCATATCAAATTGATTTGTTTGTTTAAAACTCTATGCATCCTTTTGTGTCGTTTTATTACTTCTTTTCCAGAAGGCACCTAAGGCAACAGTTACCCTTGTTTCAAAGAATTGTTTCTACTGACGCTGAAATGTTTTGAGTATTAATATGGTTTGCCAAAACAATTATGAGTTTAATGGATATTCTACGCATCACCATCCACGGCGAGAAACATACTAGAGCATCATGCTGCCAAGTCAAACTCATCTGAACACGCTCTATTTCCATAGAATATGGTACCCTCTCTATATAGCTGTAAGATATGGTGGGTGATACTTATTTTAATTACCTCGGCCACGTTCATTCAATTTTCTTAGCATCTATGAAATGCAAAGTTGATAGGATTAGCAAATAACTTTAAGTACGAAATTTATTTAGTTTGATCGAACTATATATTTTATTCAATAAATTATTATCATAAATGCCCAAATAAAATAAGATATAAAAATCCATTAATATTCTAAATAAATATTTAATATAATATATTAAATATGTAGCTACTGAAAATACGGGACATTACATATGTTATCCTTATTTAAGACCCTATAACAACACCAAACTAAATTATAGATCGGCACCTTATACCTTTATTGGCTATGTCACTAATCAGCAGGGTTTTAAGTGTATTGAAAGCACATGGAAGATATACATTAGTAGGCGTGTGGTTTTCAATGAAAAGTTGGTTCCTTATAAGTCAAAAGAGGTAAGCACTACCAATAAAGTTGTAAACGCAAAACATTCTATAACTGTTGTGCCCCAATGGGTAGATGTTTGGAACTACTCAAAGGAAATTGAGGTCGCTGAAGACCAAAATTCATTTCCTTTCAATTTGGAAGACAATGAACCATCTGAGTCATCTAGCCCTGCCATCAACAATCCTGAAAGTTCAAGCGATCAAACACAAGTCATAATCACTTCTGTTGATCATAGTACTGAAAGACAAAGTGCATCAAATTCTGCTGAACAAAGTCAACCACATGAGCCTTCACATGCCAACACTGGTTATCCTATGATAACAATATCCAAGAGTGGCATTTTCAAGCCAAAAGCATTTACAACTACATCTGAAATATCTGAACCAGATTCTTATGATCAAGCAGTCAAAACAAGCATTGGAGAAATGCTATGGACAATGAATATAATGCTCTTATTAATAATGAGACATGGAGTCTTGTTAAAGCACCACCAAACAAAAATATTATGGGCTGCAAATGGACCTACAGATTAAAAAAGAATCCAGATGGCACAATAAATAAGTACAAAGCCAGATTGGTGGCAAAAGGATTTACACAAGAATGTGGGTTTGATTTTAATCAAACTTTCTCTCCTGTAGTAAAAACTACCACAATAAGACTTGTACTTACTATTGCTCTTCATAAAAAAATGGCAAATTAAACATCTGGATGTCAATAATGCCTTTTCAATGGCATTTTGATAGAAGAGATCTATATGCAGCAACCACAAGGCTACACACAAAAACAAATCATGTGTGTAAGCTGAACAAGGCAATCTATGGCCTTAAACAGGCTCCAAGAGTCCGGTTTGATAAATTAAAAAGTGCATTAATGCAACTTGGTTATAAGCCTACCAAATTAGTTAAATCCCCGTTTACTAAAATAACAAGTGATTCAACCACTTATGTATTCGTTTATGTTGATGATCTCATTGTTACAGGTAGCAATATTAGTGATATACAAAGTCTCACTAACTACCTTAATCAACAATTTTCCATCAAGGATTCGGGGAACCTTACATACTTTCTTGGAAAAAAGCGAAGAGAAAGTCCAACATAGAATTAATTCTAAGTCAAAGAAAGTATATTTCAGACCTCCTCATCAAAACCAAAATGGAAAATGCTAAAGCACAACCCACACCAATGATCAGCAACCAACACTACTCTAAATACAGGGGGAAGCTATATCTAACATAAAACAATATAGAAGTGCTATAAGTGCACTGCAGTATGCAACTATAACACGTCCTGATATTGCATACAGTGTTAACAAAGTTTCTCAATTTATGCAGAAGCCACTTGATGTACACTGGAAAGTTGTTAAAAGTATTCTGAGGTATCTCAAAGGAACAATGAACTATGGCATAACATTAAAGACTGGAAAATCATTCAACATAAATGGCTATGCTGATGTTGGTTGAGCATCAGACCCTGACGATAGAAGATCAACTACTGGTTATTGCATCTATAGTGGGGACAGTTTAATTTCATGGTGTTCGAAAAAGTAACCAACTATCTCCAGATCCAGCACTGAGGCTGAATACAGGAGTGTAGCTAACACTACAACAGAGATCAAATGGTTACTAGCACTCCTAAGTGAACTTAAACCAGAAAGTAACATCAAACCTACGATATGGTGTGATAATAAAAGAACCGTATACATATCTGAAGACCCAGTACAACACGCAAGAACTAAGCATATAGAGCTTGACTTATACTTTGTCCATGAATTAGTACAAAAGGGAGATCTGAAGGTGCAACACATACCTGGTACTTACCAACGCACAAACATACTAACGAAAGCTATTTCTTCTGCCAATTTCAAGAGGTTCAGATCTGACCTGTACATCGTCGAGCTCAACGATTCAGCAGATACTACTTCAAATCAGGTAGAAAGAAAGATGGAGTTGTCTTCTAATTGCTCTCCTGGAGCTAATTACTGCATCAATTTGAAGAATTGGACATCAGATTTGATCAGAAGCAAACCTAGGGTTTTCTCTAAACCCTAGGGTTTGAGAGGGGATGCTAGAAAGTAGCAATTCTCTAATAGTCGGCTCACAAATGATAATACATATCTAAAAGCTCTCACATGAATTTCACGTGAGCCGAAAGTGTAAATGTTGTTTTTACATTGTAGTGGGCCTGTGTGCCACGTATTTTTACTCCAACGGTCATGTATTTGCATGTATAAATACATGACCATATGTACTTAGAAAATTAATCTCTGTTTTTACAACTCATTCAAAAATCAAATTAATTTTCTTTTCCATTATTATTTCTGTTGCCATTGTTTCATCCCAAAATCGAATAGGGGGTACCAAATTGAATTTTGTATCCATCCAACTTAAGAAAAATTCAATTTCAAAACTTCACTTATCGAATTCGGGTCGTCACACGACAATCGGGTTGAATTTAAAAAGATTACCATGCTCACTTTCTTTCTAACAATTTATTTCAAAATTTTAATTATTGAGCTTAAGCTAGATTTCTATGCATGAAATCCACGTAATGCTCAATGAGTATTTTATATAAAAATATGAGTTGCATGAACCATTAATGATGATAGAAACTATTTAGCAGGAAATGCATGCATTTTTTTATCCGCTTCATTAATGACTTTCAAGCTATTTTGTAACGACCCGAACTTCCCCGGTCAGGAAAGCCCGGATTGAGTCGAGGACAAGCCACAACATAACGCAGACGGAAGAACATTTCATTGTATATTACAACAATTCATCAGATTACAAGAATATACAGAGTATAAATCAATATTACACATTCGATAAATATCAGAGATTACAATACATTACAAAGCAGCGGAAAATAATACAATACACAACTTGAAGAGATATACGGATACAAAGCTTTCCGGATATCATTCCAGCTGTAAACCAGGATCCTGTGAATATAAATCTGCAAAACCAAAACTACTAGCTGCCCATGTCAAAATAAGGACACCCAGAGTTTAGGTTAAAACAATAAACTCCAGGTCAGTCATGGGACTGGTGTGAGAACTAAAACAGTTATTTAAAACTTTACTTTAAAAATCAGATATATCAAGGGACCACGCCGTATAACACGGAACGGGTTTCCTCCCCAGAATACCAATGCATATAACAAACCAGCGCAATGCTTTTTGGATAAATGAAGCTATTATAAGACCCAGGTCCTATCACACAATGCAACGCAAGCCGGGGGATAGGGTTTTCCCTTATAATAGCCAAACATGCTTAGTACGTTTAAAACAAATCATTCGATACTATTATAAGTGCATAGTGTACAAAACAACTTCAAATCATAAGTATCAATCATAGACGGCATGGGTATCATATATCATGTCGCCATACTAGGCTCTACAATCAAAACTGCAAATGTCACGTATTTGGAAATTGGATTTCCGTCTGTGAACCGAGGCAAAAGATAGTCCTCTACCGATTCGAGACTCTCTAGCCCGAGTCTCAGGGCAAGTACTTAGTCAAGCCACTTGGATCCTCAGGGCCAGTCCACCGATGTGGATTAAACTTAAACCCTGAACATGCGTTTCCCCGCCCTATGGGGCGTAAACGAGCCAACGAATGACTCCATTGGACCCGGATTGTCCGATCAAACCGAGGCGCCTCGCAACAGCAACAACCACATAAGTCAAACTCGTCAGGGCGTGTAAAACCACTGACGCCACTCCTAGCTAGAAAGAAACGCATGTCCTCCCTGACGTCCTCTCCCGTTTCTGGTTCACAACCGGGGTGTGAGGCTCGCGAATTCACGTTACACAAAGCTATGCCACACATGCGCTGCTTTGATCATCAACCACAAGACTTTGCTTTTCAACAGAAGCCTCGATCAATTGCCGCTTAGGCATGCCACACAGGCAATTCACTCCATGCGTTTGATATCCATCAATATATAACCCCTGAGCTCGTACGTCTCAGAGAAGGGCGTTAAGCAAAAGAATAAATTCTCCGCCGCCAAACAGATATATATTTAATAGAAATCAATCACACAGACTAAAAAATCCAATGTCAGACACAGTCCATTTACAAGTTCGTTCTGGGTCTGAACGAAACCGGAGGCACCTAGTACCCCGTATATCCATCGATCTCCAAGTACGTCTGGACGACCACTAACTGATTCCCTCCTCTTGGGTGTACGGCCCAATCAAGATCATCAATAATTATCCAAACGACGTGAAGACCTCCGGTCTTCAACCACCATCTTCATCTTCGACACCACGTCGAATTAGTTATTCAGAATGGGATAAACCCGGTCTTTCTGAATAACTCGCGTATGTAATAACAAGTGTTACAAAAACACAACATACGCCTCATTCCATTTTAGAATATTCTTTTATTCCAATATCCTTATACTTTGGGAAAGATTCCCATTAATTTTATCAAAGATAAATTCTTTAAATTTATTCTTTAATCTATCCAAACTAGTCGGGATTAGCGAACCACACCGAAGTAATCATTTATTTTATTTCCCAATCACAACCTATTCATCCCATGAAGTAAAACTGGTAATACTTCATATCTAACACCACAGTGTTATCGGTAAATTCAATTACCATTTCACGTTCAAATCTAATTAAAGATTTAACTATCGCCTGGAGCAAAACTGGTGATA